>BMAC01001072.1:0-20570 GCA_014905375.1 Phtheirospermum japonicum
ACATATAGTTATTAAATATATGCATGCAGCTTATTTAATTATTATATATATATATGTATATATGTTATGTATATATATAATATATAATTAAATGTATAATTAATATATTAATATATATATAATTGTTATATATATATGTTTAATAGAATTGTAACATGCTCGTTTGATTTTGGAAATCAAATTATTTCATTAAAAACAATTAAAATATTGTTTGAATTAATTGATTGTAAAATCGGGCCGTCGTCAATTTGAATTAGATTCAAATTACTTTTATTTAAAAAATTTTGTTTTCCGCTGCGCGACGGTACCAACGATTCCCAACAGAAGGAGGCCCAAGAAACCCTCACAAACCTCAACAAAGGCAAGGTCACGGTGGATGAGATTCTGGAATCGAGTATCCCGAATTGTTCAAAACATGGGATTGGATACAAGCATGTTCAAAAGCTAGTTTCAAGTCAAAAGGTGAAGTCGACCAAACGCCACAAGAGAAGAAGACAATACGTATGCCATCATTGTGGTGAACCAGGTCACATACGACCATACTGCTGGAAGCTTATTGGAAAGTAATCTCATTTTAAAAGGTCGAAGTTGACTGCTGAATCCCATGTTGGTTCCCGTGTTACCAACATCAATACCAACACCAGGTTCAAACAAGTGTGGGTCAAGAAAAATAGTGTCAAGTGTAATATGATCCATACCTCCCTGAAATCTCATCACCCTAGAGCCTGGTATTTTGATAGTGGATGCTCCAAGCATATGACCGGCTCGGAAGATCTCCTCTCGAATATTGTCAAGTTTCAAGGAGGAAAGATTAAGTATGGTGGAGGTGCAAATGGCCAAATCATTGTCCAAGGAACTCTCCGTGTTGCCGGGGTCGTAAATCTGAAGAATGTGTTGTTGGTAGAAGGACTTACTGCTAACTTAATAAGTCAACTTTGCGACGGTGGCTTTAGTGTCAAATTCAACCGTGAGAAGTGTGAAGTCTATGAGGAGAATGGTTTGTGCATCCTCATTGGTCAGAGGACCTCAGATAATTGATATCAAATCAATGGTGATGTGTTCTGCAAGCTGTCTCAATTGAGTGATGCCGAGGTGTGGCATCAAAAGCTCGGACATGTCAATTACAAGATGATGAAAAGTTTGGTCAAAAAGGATGCTGTGATCGGACTACCTAAGCTCAACATAAAAAACATTCCAGTTTGCAAGGCATGCCAGAAAGGTAAGCAAGTCAAGGTGCCACATCCAATAGTACAAAGTCTCACTACCTCATATTATTTCGAACTCCTTCATATGGACCTTTTGGGACCACTTGAAGTTGAGAGCCTTGGTGGTAAAAGGTATGTTCTTGTGCTTGTAGATGATTTTTCCCGCTTTACTTGGGTAAAGTTTTTAAAAGAAAAATCTGAGACTTTTAAAATATTTAAAACTTGCAAAAAGGTTGTGTGTGCAATTTGGTGTGAGCATTGGTAGGATTAGGTTTGATCATGGAAAAGAATTTGATAATGCATCCTTTTCAAAATATTTTTCCAAAGTTGGTATAACTCATGAATTTTCTTCACCCATCACCTCCCAACAAAATAAGATAGTCGAACGCAAAAATATATCTCTTTTAGAAATGTCTAGGACTATGCTTATTTCAAATGGGGTTACTAAACGTTTTTGGGCAGAAGCAATGAACACTGCATGCCATATAATTAATAGGGTGTATTTTAGACCAGGATCTTGTGTTACTCCCTATGAATTATTGATGGATACAAAGCCAAATTTGAGTGATTTTCATATTTTTGGGTGCATTTGTTATGTGCTAAATGATAGAAATCATCTTGCTTCAAATAGTGATAAATGTGTTTTCATGGGATACTCTCGAAATATTCATGCATATAGAGTGTTTAATCTTAGAACGTGTTGCATGATTGAGTTGGTTAACGTCAAGTTTGATGATTTGATGAGTGGTTTTAAACCTGCTGAGGAGGATGATCTGGTTTATGATCAAAATCCTTAAAATAATGTCACACTTCCTGTAGATGAAAGTGCAGGTATTGAAAATAGAGATGCAGGTGCTGAACCCAGAGATTTGAGTGATGTTGGTAACAATGTTGATACGGGGATAACAACATCAACTCCAGTTGCCGCAAAATCAGATTCTAATCCAAGTGTGGAGAATCCAGCTGAACCCATTGACCTGAATCAGAGAAATATTCCTTCAAGAATTCAGAAGAATCATCCTATGAGCCAAATCATTGGAGATCTCGATGAAAGAACTACAAGAAAACGACAAATAAATTTCAAAGAGATGGTAAGGTTTGTGTGCTTGTTTACGAATTGTTCTAAAACTCGAGAATCTTTGTATTTTTCCAAAACAGAGCCCAAGCGAGTAGAGGATGTTCTTAAAGCCGAGTATATTGCAGCTGGAAGTGCTTGTACACAGTTATTATGGATGAACCAAATGATAGAGGACTACGGTCTACATAGAAGAACATTGATTGTGCTTTGTGACAATTCCAGTGTCATTGATATCTCGAAAAATCTGGTCCAGCTTTCTCGAATCAAACACATTGACATAAGGTACCACTTTATTCGAGATTTGGTTGAGAGGAAAATAGTTAGCCTTGAGCATATAGGAACAGTCAATCATCTTGCTGACATTTTCACGAAGGCATTAGATTACGAGACCTTCTCTCGTTTGAGAAGAGATCTCGGTATGTGCATTGTCTAACCAATGTTGGTTTGTGATGTTGTGACACCTCTTATCAACATCAGTCACAACATCTGTATACTTTTGCATGCATTTTTATTTTTCTTTTCATACATAATTCTAATGCATTGAGTTTGATTGAAAGTGCAATAAGGTCCTGTGTTGCAATAAAAGTGATGACAAAAAGGACCAACCTCTTCAAAATTAGGTGATTATGGGACTTGCTCGCAGAAACTGGTTTTCTCCCAGGTCCAAAAACAAGAGGTTTTTAACAGCTTTGCTGAAGATTAAAAGATTCAAATCCCTTCAAGGATGAAGAAAATCTGGATACAAAATGATCCAATCTTTAAATATTAGCTTCTTGAGAGATCTTGACGTAGTCATTAACTTGGGTTAAGGGGTAAGATTCCATTGATTTCACCTGAGGTAATGTTGGTTAATGATGTTGTCGGTAATAAAAAGCAACATTGGATCAAGTCACTAAAATCATAATGTGTTCTTTTTAACCTTTTTAGGTCATGAATTTTAGGCATCCCGTAGGACATTCATACTTTGTGAAGATGCCATCTTGCTGTGCGTTCTGTTGTTTGTGTTCGTGTCTATCTTGAATTCTCTTAATCTTGTTTTGAATCTTGCTAACCGCGTGTTTCAGTGGTGTTATAATCGGAGGATTGGACAGGTAATAAGAGGTTAATTTGGCGAGTGAAAAATTGCTTTGCAAAGAATTTGTTCAACTATGGTGATGGTTTATAAAAATCTAGCTCTATCTCGGTTTTAATTTGTAGTTGGGATTGTGGTTTTTATTTACAAAATTGAGATGATGGAGTAGTTGAGTTGAGATCGTGTGTCTTATTTTGGGAAAGATTTGGGGAGTTATTTTCTTAATTTTACTTTTTCTTTCTCCAAATTTTACTACCTACGACACTCGATTTTTTGTTTGTAGTTGTTTTCAGTCTCTTGCAGAATATCGAATTCACCATCACCCAGCAAAGCTCCAGAAACAGGTCGTGCTTCTAAATAATAAAGAAAATTCCACCCAAAGAGAGAAAAGAAGCAGTCCAAAGCTGCCATGTTAGCCCATGTTGGTTATGGTATTGTGACACTGAAACCAACATCCCCTGCAGACAATCCTGCCTCCTCTCCAAGCTTCAATTCTGAAAATGTTCCATCTGCCAGTGCACCGATGTCAACTTTTGCCTTCGACCACTCTGCTAGCTCTGATGAGGCTCCGTCTCAAGCCGTCGAGATTGAAGACATAGGAACCAATCTCCACGAGGTTCTTGGCGAGTGAAGCTGAAGAGCTGTTATTGGGATTTCAAAATCGAGGCTTGATTGCTGAGCGTCAAACCCCCCATTGATATTTTCGTGAAGCAGAACCTGATTACCTTCTTTAGGCACCAAAGCGCCTTTTTGAGCTGGTGTCATGTTTGATGTTGGTTCTGGTATTCCCAACATCAGTACCAACATGGCTCCATTTTCTGCTCCGTTTGTCCGAGCCCAGTTTATTTTATTTGATAATCAGGTTGCACAGCACTAGGCACTTCGGGACTCGTTTGTTGAGGTCCTTTTGCTTTCAGAACAAAAAGGGGGAGAAGAATGTAGAAGACGCTGGTTCGTATTTGTTTGTTTTCAACATTGGATACTTCATTTAGGGGGAGTTTCTAAAGTAGGGGAAGTTTCTAAATTCAGGGGGATTTTTTACTCTTTTGATTATTTTCATGCGTCTTGGGTATTTTGTCCAGAAAGGCAAAAGGGGGGGATTGTTGAGGAATTTATTCTTGGCAATAATTCATATTTTGTTATTTGCCTTTCTTGGGCACAAAATAAATTAGGAAACTAGATTTAGGAGTATATTGTGTTTCCTAGTTTATGTACAAGACTTTAATTATTCCTAGATTGTGTTTAGGATTTATTTTTAGGTATTTACCAAGTTTAGGATTCTAGGATTGTCTATTTAAGACAAAGAATCCTAAAGCTTGCATAGACGATTTACGCACGGATTTTCTTGAGAGAAGACGACGCAAGAGACGAGACTCACAAGCAAGAAAAGAAGAACACGAAGAACTACTTGGAGCCATTGATCGAGATTAACAAGCTCTTCGAAGTTGCGTGACCAACGAAGAAGATCTTTCCATTCCGGCAACAAGTATTTAGTATCAAGTTTATTGATATTTAGTTTTCATATATTACTTTATATTTTTGTATTGAACGTGAAAAAGAAAGTAATATAGTTTTCGGGTTTGTACACCCAAGTTCACAAGTATTTTACTTGTGAACTGAATTTGTTATATCGTGTTCTTATCGTTTTATTCCGCTGCATATTTTATATTTTACTCTGGTCGATGTTGCTAACCAATGTTGTTAAACATTGACTAACAACATCGTAAAACTGAGAATTATTTTTCAAAACCATAGACCTTCTAATTTTACACCTTGCCTGGGTGATACTGGATGGTACAATCGTAATCCTTTACTAACTCGAGCCACCTTCTCTGCCTCATGTTCAACTCCTTTTGAGTGAACAAATATTTCAAACTCTTGTGGTCCGTAAAAATTTCACATTTCCCTCCATACAAATAATGTCAGCCAAATCTTAAGCGCATGAACCACAACCGCTAATTCCAAGTCATGCGTTGGGTAATTCAACTCGTGCGGCTTCAATTGCCTCGAAGCGTAAGCTACAACTTTCCCGTGTTGCATGAGTACGCAACCAAGTCCTTGCTTAGAAGCGTCGCTATAAATGACGAAATCTTTTGTAGGGTCTGGAATAGTTAACACTGGGGCTGACGTTAGTTTTTTTTTTAAACTTGAAAACTTTCTTCGCACTTCTCATTCCAAATAAATTTATCACCTTTTCTCATCAACCTCGTCATGGGTCCCACTATCTTTGAAAATCCTTCAATAAATCTGCGGTAATAACCTGCCAAACCCAGAAAGCTGCGAATTTCACTCATGGTGGTCGATGCATTCCAATCATTTACCGCCTTGATTTTGGTCGGGTCGACCTCGATCCCTTGAGCAGTCACCACATGTCCGAGAAACACAACTCGATCTATCCAAAATTCACATTTCTTAAACTTCGCATACAACCTCTAAGAGCGAAGAGTCTCTAATACTGTTCTCAAATGCTCCTCATGCTGTTTCTCATTTTCCGAATATACCAAGATGTCATCGATAAAAATAATGACGAACTTGTCCAAAAAGGGATGAAACACTCGATTCATCAAGTCCATGAAAACACCCGGAGCATTACTTAATCCAAACGGCATCACTACAAACTCATAGTGACCATATCACGTTCTAAAAGCTGTCTTCGAAATATCCGCATCTCTTATTCTTAATTGATGGTACCCCAATCTTAAATCGATTTTTGAAAAGATTCCTGCTCCTCTCAATTGGTCAAACAAGTCTTCGATCCTTGGAAAAGGATACTTGTTCTTAACTGTGATTCGGTTCAACTCTCGGTAGTCGATGCACATTCTTAAAGTACTCATCTACACTAATGTTCTTTCTCCCCGACATATCATAAGATGTTTTAGACATGAATGAATGTGTGGCACCAGTGTCGAAAAGAACTAAAGCTGGTACATCGAATACTGATAGCATACCTGTCATCGTGCCTGGATTTTTCTCGGCATCCTTCTGATTCATGGAAAAAAATCGAGCTTGGCCTCCTGAAGGTTGACCACTGTTCCCTCCATTACGAAACCAGCTTGGGCAATTTGGCGCTATGTGATCCGGTGCCTTGCATCGATAACATCTTCTTTGTCCCAGCATGCACACTCCTTGGTGAGGTTTGCCACAAGTGGTGCATAATGGCCTAGCATTTTGTTGAGGGGGCTCTTGGCCACCACCGGTCTTGGTGTGCTTGTTCGATTTCTGGTTCCCATCTTTACCATTTCGATCCTTGCCATTTCCTTTTTCCCGAAGATTCGACATGTCTGCGCTCTATGTCATGACTTGCGGCTATCCCTTGAGCCCGTCTCACTGTTTCGGCATAGGACAAGTCACCATGGCTTGTGAGAATGTGTCGTATTCCAGCTCGTAGCCCACCTAGGAACCTTTGGGCCTTCTTGAGGTCATTGTCTATCAAGTGCGTAGCACAACGACCTAGCTGATCAAATTTCCTCTCGTAGTCCACCACGGACATGCTACCTTGGGTGAGATCCAAAAACTCACGTTCCATATGGTCACGGTAAAAGCGAAGGTAATATTTCTGGGTCACAATATCTCTAAATTGGGCCCAAGTAAGTACATCACGTTCAGCCTCCGGCCTCGTTCGCCAATACCCTTCCCACCAGCGATCGGCGTCCTCCACTAACTGATACTCGGCACAACTCACACGTTGAGCATCAGTGCAATTCAAGAGTTTAAAAGTTCGCTCTAAGGTTTGCAACCAATCCTCCACGTAACCGAAATCCTCTCGTCCATTAAACGTCGGAGGTGCATAGTGACGAAAAACCTCGACTACTTGAGCTTGATTATTAGCCGGAGCATTGACTTGTGCATCCGCCTGAGCATTATCTTGAGCATTAGCGTGGTGATGTCCCGTGCGTGCGTGTCTTGGAAACATTTCCTGATGGAAGAAGTTGATTTGATTTAGATATCCGAATATAATGAATACAAGATTCACGATGTAGGTATATACGTAAACTTCGTCTTAGTGCGATCTCAAGTTTTGCCGTCGAAGTGGAAACGTGTGTAAATAGAAGGTTATGAATAGAAAACAAAAATAACTAGGATCTCCATTATTATAAAAAATAAAACCTTCAAGAGATAATGATGTACGGAAAAGAACATAGATCGTTTGAACAAGACAACGAGAGTTCGGAAATTAACTAGAATACGAAATGATGATCCTAAAGAGATCCAAAATTATTCGTCGTCCTTTAAAAGCAATCACTCCTTGGCCACAGAGTTCTCGTCACTATTTTCTTCTCCCGCTTGCGAGCCTTTCTCCGGTTGAGGGCCTTCTTCCGGATCTTCTTCTTCGGGTTCTGCTATTTCTTCCATCCACATGCGGAAAAGTGTAGCAGCGAAGCGAGCATAATTGATTGTTGGCGCATCTTCCTTGGAGGTGAACACAGCCTCTTGGAGAAATAGGTCTCTTACTCGAGCTTGCCACTAATCGGGTAGCGTCTCAATTAACTTTACGGTTGCTACGTAGTCACTTACTCCATATTGTTTCGCACGTGCCCTTCGGTAAGCCATCTCGGTCAGATGTTCGCCCATTCTATGATCATTTAGCCTTCGGTAGTTTCTAAATTGTGCCACATGAAGCTTCTTCATTATCGCGAGACTAGGGGTCGACTTCCTAACTGTTTTAAGCATACGAACCATCTACACGCATAGCTCATACTATGTGAAGGCCAAGTCTAACATAAGATCATCTCAAGTTCTAGTGGTATGCATGCATCAGTTATAATATGTTTGAACATTAATATATTTTGAACGTACCTGTTGGAGCGGACTGCATATGACGAATTGGAATTGGGTTTTAGATAAGTTTTAAATATCGTATTTGGACGAATTTGAAATTAATTTTTCAACGACGTCCAGAACCGTATATGCTCTAATACCACAATGTAACACCCCAAACTAAACATATTTTGAAAAATACTAAATGAGGAATTTTTTTTATAATAAATAAACCATGAATTAGAACAGTGGGTAATTTTTAAGGTCCGAAAGAAATTAGTTTTTTAACCACTACGATAATGAAACGAAATAAAATTTTCGTAGCAAGATTTAAATCTATTTTTGGATCTTTAATTGCCAAGCTGTCTTGAAAATACGCCAACTCAGATGCTTAAGATTTTTTTTTAAAAGTAGATGAACCACTGATTCTTCAACAAAAAGAAACAAATAAACGTAAGGGCATTTGTAATTTTAAAGACAATCAAGACAATTTGAAGCATTTAGCCTAAACTTCACTGTAGTTTCTGTAATTAACCATTACTAATTTAAAAGGAAAATTTCAAAACAAATCATAATAAAATACATACAGCTATAGCAGGCAAATAAAAGCATACAGCTACAACCCTTAAAAGACATCAAATTCAAGGATTGACACAACTCTGGACAAAGGCACATCTCCGATAAGTAGACCATGTAACGGATATGTACAACTAATTAATCATCTTGGGACACTACGCGGACGCGTATAAACATGTGCAAACATGGCTTTGATGTCCTACACAACTACACAGCACACGCAGACAATACAAAGGGTAGCCATGCAAAATTTAAAATTTTAAACCCATATTTGGAAATTGGCAGCCTGCATCATTTCACATAAGAGCACCGACACATACATGTTTAAAAAAAATATATATATAAATAGGAGGCTACTGCTCTAGTCAAAAGTTTTCTTTTCCTTTCAACTTAAAATGCATGATAGACCATCTTTGAACGCTAACAACAGAAATAAAATAGCAAATCAACCTATGAAACGAAAGGAAACGTGAGCTCCTGATCATCCCATAATTAGAAACCAAAAATATGTTCAAGGAAACAAGTCTTTTATAAGGACGAACATAAATACTGACTCGCATGAAACTAAATACTTATTAAATTTCCAATCCCCTCGTCATGTGCCGTCTCGCTCCGTCAACCTGAAATTTGTTAAATATAATTGGGATGAGCGACGAGCCCAGTGGAAAACATATGTCTCATATACTCACAATACGAAAAAATATATCAACGAATAAAGTAAACTTCTTGAATGTTTTTACGTGGAATTCCGCCACGGAGTACGTACCCTGTTGCCCAAAGGCCATATGGTCGCCCGAAGGCTATATGGTCGACATAAAATGTCTCATGTTGATTCGATTAAACGTTAATATGACATACAGTGATTATATGAGATATGAAAGTTGTTTAGAAAATTTTTCCCACCTTGAAATAGTATTACGGAATGCGATGCGATGCGAAACCCCTCCTAATTTCCTTGATTTACAAAGTTTCCGTCACCTAAAAGACGAAACAGCCAACTTAAAACTATTGCGAGGCGAAGACGAGAGATCGAGAACTCCGACAAAAAGGTAAACACAAAACCATACCTCTACTAGCCAAAAAATATATATATATTTTTATATATACATAAAAAAAAAAATATATATATATATATATATATATATATGTATAAGTATATGTAAGGATGATAAGTAGAAATATAATAATAATAATAATAATAATAATAATAATAATAATAATAATAATAGCATTGCACTTGTGTTTGAAATTTTTGGACGATAGTATAGCAAATGGAATAAGGAAAAAAAAAAAGAACAACCTTTCATTAGCTTCCTGTTTTCTTCAAAAAGTTTGAGYAAACGACTGGGTTGGAAAATTAGATAGAACAAAATTATTTTGTACCTTACTGCTGCTGTCAAAACAAAAGATTTGCTGCGCCTGAAATTTCTTTCTTTCTTTTGAAAACGTAGGGATAGTTACGCTGGAGTATAATAAGTAGGATTTAGGGTTAATGGGTTTAAGAAAAGAAAGGAGACGTGGGGTGAGTGGGTTCTTTTATCAGATATTTAATTTTTTGAAAAAGAAACACTCCTTAAAACTCTCAACCGTAAGGATGAGATTATTATTTTTTTTCAAGTTTAATTATATAATTGTATATATATATATATATATATATATATATATATATATATATATATATATATATATATATATATATATAATTGAAGTAAATATATAAGTAGTTATAAGTAGTCCTTATTAAAAACCGGGTATTACAAGTCCCATCACTATTCTCCTTACTCTGTATAATTTCAATGTAGTCAATAGTAGTTGGCAAAGATGCATTTTATTGATATTGAGATGGATAGCAATTGTTAGTATTCAGTGACATTTATTGAGATGACAAGACAACACAATTCATCAAAATACAAGTTGTGCAATTATTCAAGTGAATAGACAACACACGGACACAATTTCTCACTTAACTCATACATCTCTCTCTATATATATATGTGTGTGTGTGTGTGGTTGTGTGTGTGTGTGGTTATGTGTGTATATATATACATTTGTAATAACAACTAAACAAACTTAAGCAAATAGAATTTATAATTGCATTTTTTCTTTGTGCAAAAGATAAAAACTAATGGCTAACTTTGATAAAAACCATCCTGATGTAAGAAGAATTCGAGAGAATTACTATAATTATGAAATAACCCCATGGACCATGCCCATGGAACGAATAATTCATGATTTTTTAATTTATAAGAAAGAAAGTGATGAAAAGGGAGTAAAAAACGGAGAGAGAAGTTTAACTGTCATGCATGTAACAAATGTGCTTCAAGGGAGTTTTGCATTTTCACTTTCGGTTGAGGATGTTAGTCAGAGAATCTAGAAAATTAAAATGAGGTTCAATTGCTATGAGGTGTTGTTTGCTGAGCCTGAAGTTTTGAGGGATCATGACCGCAAACTAGTTTGTGTAGATACCACTCTCTGCGTTCACTTTACTGATGTAAAGTTCACAACTTCCTCTCTCTATAATGACATGATTGCATTTTTTGTTGTAAATTAGCTACATCACTAACTTTTTTTTTTTAATGAAGGAATACAATGATGTCTTACCGTCACACAAGTACTACGTGTTATAGAAAGCTTTTGGATGAAGCGTTAATATTGTGTTCGTCGTTTGAAAAGTACTAATGTGTTTGTATTTGTAATTTTTTGATTTTAACAGTTTTAATTATATGTTCAAGTGTGTAACACGATGGGATTGTGATGACCTCGGTCTCACTGTGCAACTATGTCAAATTCTGTAATGTTTGAATGTGTAATCTTTTTTTTCCCTTTATTTAATAAAATTATTTATTGGTCTATTTATCCAACTTTGCTGGTGACAAGACTACACATTAATCAATATATTTTTCGATTTTTGTTATGACAATAGTAGACACTAATCCATATGTTTTTCAACTTTTTTCTGTGATAAGACTACACATTAATCAGTATGTTTTTATCTTTAGCTGTGACAAAGACATACAATAATACAGCTGTTTTCCACCTTCAGTAGCTTTAACATATTTAGTTTTGACAAGATTACACATTGAGTACAACTATCTTGTGAAATTGTAAATCATCTATAATTTTGAATATTGGACTATATTTTTTAAACACAATTCACTTACATCATTTGTTTTCTCCACCATCTAGGTGTTCATAACAAAAAGGAAAAATGAGTTCCCATCAGCCTAATAATGTACCAAATTCTGATTTTGAAGAAGATTTATTTTTCTACGATAGAAATCTAAACGAGTGGAGCATCCATATGGATATTATGCTGGTTGACGACCTCCGTGAGAGTAAGCTCAATGGAGTCTACGATCCCAGGAGATGATTACGCAACAATATCATGTGGATCTTGTTGGACAAAATCAATGATGGGTTTGGGAAAGACTTCATAATGGATGACATAATCGCTCGAGTTGAACTTCTTGAAAAACGATACATACATTTTCATATGATGTTAGGAAACAAGCATTCTACCTGGGATCATGAGACCAACAAAGTGCAAGCGCCAGAATGTCTTGTACGTTTTTGGAACGACGTGGCAGACGATGCTGAGTTTACTGCTGCATATCTAAAACATGTATAACCTTTATTCGATTAGTTGGATTGGGTATTCAATAGAAACTATTTGAATTCTATTTGTCAGTACCACAGTCTCATTGGAAATCCGCCATCACGAATGTGAACACATATGTAATATTAGATTATTGTAATCGTTTTTTACTCTTATTGTATTTTAATTCTGAAATGAAATTTCATGTAATTTTAAGAAATTATTGTGATATACACTTATATTAAAAAATATGTTTATTTATTTTCCCTAATAAATTATTTAAATAAAAATAACAAATTATAAAAAGGAAAAAATAAATTCTTACAAATTATCTTTTGGGGCGAAATGAAAAAATATGTTCATTTATTCCATAGTAATTTTTTTAAATATAAATAAAAAAATTATATAAAAAAAATCTTAAAAATTAATTTTGGGCCGAAATAAAAAAAAAACTTTTTTGGTCGGAGGGGAATTCCAAGACGTTGGTGGAAACAACATCCCGGATAAATAAAAAAAAAATAAAAAACCAGAATGCTATTCACAAAAGCGCCTCGCACCATTTAACTAAAAAAAATTGGAGCCAAATTAAAAAAAATTACTTTCAAATCGGCCTCATGTTTTAAAAATTAAATGGTCCGGAAACTTATGTGATTAGCATCCCAATTTTTATTTTTTTATTTTATTTTAAATAACAGGACTCTTTTAAGAATAGCGTGTCGATCCATATTTTCATTTTTTTTATAAGTTACATTTTATCAATTTATATTTATTTTTATATTATTTATTTAATTATCCCACGTACTAAGAAAATGAGTTAATGTTTATGATTAGAGGTATAAAGATGCCTTTCCCTTTTTATTCCAAGATTAGGTTTCCACTCGCTCTTTGCATTTTGTTTCTGTGCCGCAATCGCCTAGGCTTGCTTTCCTTTCCATTTGCCCGAAACATTTCTTCTCCCTTTCTTCCATTTTCATGGATTAGTGTATCTAGAATTTTCTCCTTATCCTTGGGAATCTTTACTAAAGCTTCATAAAGATTTTAGATTCTGGTATTCTGTGTTTGTCAAATTTATTTTTCAAGAAGTTGAGTGAAAATGGCCTCTTTAAATCCTTTTGATCTTTTGGGTGATGATGACGCTGAGGACCCATCGCTGCTCCTTGCTGCTCAGAAGAAAGCTGCCGCTCTAGCTTCGGCTCCTGGTCAGCCTAAGAAAGGTTCAGCTCAGTCTCAGCCCGCTGTTAAGCCATCGGCTAAGCTGCCTTCTAAGCCTATCCCTTCGTCTGGTGAGAAACTGAAATCCCATTTCTTTTGTCAAATATATTGTGTAGCTTCTCTGTTTGGTGAATTTTTGACTAGTAACTGTAGCTTACATCTTCATTATGAGTTACATTGAACAGCGGTTTATGTAGTGTAGGGATATTTACTCAGAATTGTTGATAATTGTTTTATTGGTTTGTCTATTAATATGCTGATTTGCTTTTCTCTAGGGTGCTAAGAGTTCCATCTAAATTTTGTTTTTAGTTATTTTAGTATCTGTTTCTTTTCTCTTTATTACTTCTCATTTTCATGTTCCGTATCATTGTTCTATTATATTTGACAGGGATACTGTGTGTTGTGTTTATTTTTAAGCGCAAACTCATATAATTATTGAACTTGGCTGGCTGAAATTTGTTTGGCTAATGATTGAGTCAATTGATAAGAAAATCATCTCGGCATGATGACTCTTTCCCTGTGTATTCTATGGAGTTGTGTTTGATTTCTTTTTCCTTTTCTTTTTTTTTTTACCTCACCATATTTGTTATTTTGTGTTGTTTTTTTGCAAGTATGATGTTTGTCTTTGGTGAGTTTTGATGTGTTTACACCATGAAGTGTGGTTTAGTTACCTATTGTTTTTGATACTCACAGTTTATAAACAATCTGTTTTGTGCAGTGAAGGAATCCAGGAATGAAGGTCAGCGTGGAGGCCGTGGTGGTCGTGGATTTAACAGAGAACTGGTTGACAATGAGAATACATTTGGAAACAGTAATGGGTTTTCTGGTGGCTACAGGCCTTCTGAAGACGGAGATTCTGGAAAGGCTCCTTCTGAAAGGCGTCCATATAACGGACCTCGTGGTGGTGGGGGCTTCCGTAGTGGTCGTCGTGGTGGTTTCAGTAATGGGGAAAGTGAAGAGGGTGGTGAGCGTCCTCGAAGGATGTTTGAACGCCGCAGTGGAACTGGGCGTGGGTAGGTGGTTATCAGTTTTGGTGTTTATTTATATGTAACTGGTGCTCTGCTATTTTTTAAGGATCGTTAAGATGAGTATTGCTTAACCAAATGTAACAAGGGAAAGTTCTTCACTTATCAAACTGCAGGACTGAGGTCAAACGTGAGGGTGCTGGGCGAGGAAATTGGGGAACACCCAACGATGAAGTTGTCCCGTAAGCACTGTTTTTTTTTTTTCCTTAGTGTATTTTGGATTTGTATTGTTTAAAAATGTTCTTGTTCACCTAATTCAAAATTTTAGGGAAAGTGAAGAACCCACCAATGAATTGACGATTGCCGATTCTGAAAAGGAATCAGGACAAGATGATGTTGGTGGTGCCAACAAGGACTCTTCTGCAAATGAACAGGAAGAAGCCGAGCCAGAGGAAAAGGTATTCTTAATCGACTTAGCTACATTGTTGTCCCTCTTGAATTAGAACTTTTGTAATTGTTTATCTCAAGGGCCCTGATTTGTTACTTCATTGCATTTCATACATTAACTATAGATGCATCTGTATCGTTGTAGGAGATGACTTTGGAGGAGTATGAAAAGGTACTCGAAGAGAAGAGGAAAGCATTACTTGCACTGAAATCCGAGGAAAGAAAGGTCAATTTGGACAAAGAACTTGAATCCATGCAACTTCTGTCCAACAAGAAGAATGATGATGAAGTTTTCATTAAATTGGTAAGTGTAATCCTGGTCAATACCTTATTTTGCGTGTCTGTATAGCTGGGAATTGTGTTGATTGTGCTGCAATTGTTAATAACTGGACAGGGGTCTGACAAGGATAAACGCAAGGAGGCAGCTGACAAGGCCAAAAAGGTATGTTTTTGTCTTATAGTTGTTGGTACTTGATTGATACTACTGATCATCTGATTTATAAATGATAAATTTGAATTTAATCTTGGACTTGAGGGAGATGGCGAAGCCCCAAGTGCTATTTAAATTGGAGTTGCTATTATCTTGAACAAATTATTCCTTTTAATTTGGACTCACTATTATCTCCAATAAATTAGAAAAAAACCACAGCAATCATTATACTGGCTGCGGAAGACAAATATGTACCTTCCTTTCCACTTGATGACAATATACTACATGCATCATGCCTCTTTCATATCAATAACTAAAATTGACTTAGATGCCATTTGAAATGTTCAAGCCAAGCGTTCTCTAGAAATTCGAAATTCTTTGCGCATGTAAGAGTTAGATTTAAGTTAACTCAAGCTATTGAAGTCAGGTCAGTATAATTGCATTAGGAAAGATAAATAGATATAGTTGCGAGCTTTTGTGACTATTTGCATCTCCCCTAGCAGTTAGGTGAGAGTGTTAACTTATGATATGGCCTTTGTTTTGTAATTTCTCAGTCATGTTTCCCTTCTTTTGAGAATGTTTCAAGAGTTGAAACAACCTGACTTATTTAACGAAGCTGCTAATTTCTTGATTTATGTGCCGTAAGAAATTAAACCAAAAGGGACGGTTTTCCGATTAAAGTTACCTTTTCTCTCTTTTTGCAATACATTCTGTTGCCTTCTATAGAGTATTGGATATTTATACAGCACATCATCTCTGCTTCACTCTGATGAGCATGTGTTTCACCTTGCTCCTTGTGCCTTGGCCTTGTTACATCATTTCACCTGGATGCTCTTTAGGGCTTTAATACGAATCATCTTAGCATGTGAAAAGTAGTCTTTCAAAAGAATGTTAGATTGGTTTTCGTGAATTTTAACGTTTCTTTTGAAAAGTCAAATCACGACATCATTCTGGGATGTGCTTGTGCAAATTTTTTGATCGGGACCAAGTTTTTACCAACTTGAATAGCCTTCTTTGCATTGCAAAGCACTTTGTAAGTGTTTTCATTGCTAATGTTTTCGTATATATATGATTATTGCAAAGTGTTTTATCTTATGCATGTATACCAAAATGTTGGTGTTTGATCCACACGGCAATTTTGATAAGAGCTGCAACTGTAGGAAAATTAAATTCTGTTAGTTTAACTTCGAATCCAGTGGACTGACTTGTCGCTTAATATAATCTAGTGGTTTTATTTGAATCATTAGAATTCATATACAATGAATATGGGCCATTTATAGTCATAATCAAGGTACTATATGGTATTTTTTGTGCTGCAGTTTCATGCATGTTTATTAATTGCACAGTTGGATTTCTTTGGCTTGGTTGACCGCTTATTTGGAAGAAAAATCAAATAAAAGAATACATAATACTAAATTACCAAAAACTAACCAACTGCTAGAATTGTAAAAATAAAAGAGTTATGAAACGACGTGGCCTTCATCTGTTATTGAAATGACCTTACATCTTAACATTAGGGTTGATATGTTGATACACGAGCAACTCAAGACTTTTTAATTTTAACCAATTTTTAGGGTGATTATGGAACAGAAATAAATATATCAGTGTACTCTTGGTAAATTGAATGTTGGAACAAATTGGTGAATTTACTTTAGTCAATTTTCACTTGTGAAACTTTTGTGAACCTTTGGTTGCTAACAGAACACTTTTGTTGTGTATATAGTCTGTGAGCATAAATGAGTTTTTGAAGCCTGCGGAAGGAGAGAACTTCTACCGAGCAGGTGGCCGAGGCAGGGGCCGTGGTCGTGGTAGAGGTGGGTATGTTGGAGGAGGCAATCACAATTATCAAGCCCCAGCTATTGAAGATGTTGGACAGTTTCCTTCCCTTGGTGGCAAATGAAGATGCCCACCAGCCGTCGCCCTGGATTATGTGTAACACATTATATTGGGCTTTTGTCTGTCGAGGCACAATGTCATCGGTAATTGCGTTCCTGGTCTTCCTTTGAAATCCTGCAGACTTTACTAGCCATTTCAGAGTGTAAATTTAGATGTATCCCAGGGGTTTTGCACTCTTGGTGCATCATGCATGTGTACTCTCTCCATCATATTTAGATTGTAGTTTTTTTTTTGCTTTGCTTTTGTTCATCTTTGATTCTGAGTTATTTGGATGAGTTGTCTTGGAGTTAATTGATAACAATTTTGTTCCATTCTATAATTCTATTTAGTACATGGTATTGATAAATGGGTAGAGGATTTCTTGCTTCAAAAATAGGATCGACCATGTAGAACGTGGTAGTGATTTTGTCCTATGAGCATCGTTTACCTAGTTAATATTAGGATGTGTTAGTTCAATCAGTAAAACTTCTCAGATGTAATGATTAATTAATCCAAACATATTCTCACTCAGAAGTGAAAACAGAATTACTTAGGTTAGATATGTTGTTGGGCGAAATTAAGTACGGACAAGCAAGAAGCAGAAATCATTAGAGGCAGCCTGGAAAACTACTGTTTTTGTTATATTATGTATCCGAGACGAGATGATTGTTTCTACTGATTTTATAAAGTTAGCCAACTAGATGGTTCGAGATCTGGGTTCAGCTATCAGATTTACCCTTGCATTGGTTGTTAGTGGAAACGGGGTTTAAAACTGGCACTATTTTTTCGAAGGTTTTGGATGTTGGGATTTCTGATTCAGGAGGCACAAAAGGACGACATATAAAGGTTCCAGCAGAGATCGATGTGGAAAAAGCCCATATCCGTGGTACTCATGTCTCCCTAGAAGGCCAATCGATTCGGGTGAATTTCACGTATGAAAACCTTCTTGGCCTATGCTTCTATTGTGGAAAAATCCCATATCCGTGGTACTCGTGTCTCCTTAGAAGGCCAATCGATCCGGGTGAATTTCACGTATGAAATCCTTCTTGGCCTATGCTTTTATTGTGGGAAAATTATGCATCTAGGTAGATTGTGCGAACAACGGAAGGAGGATATCCAAGGACAACTGGTTATGGGGCAATTTTGGGACCGATCAAAAGCTAGTGAAAGTCCGGGGTTCTTTCATTGTGGTAAATCTTCTAAATCTAATTACTCAAATGGGCAGTCCATAAAAGAGCCTATGCCGGTCCATGAGGCTCACCATCCCAACTAGAATGCTGATGAATCGAGGAAAGCGGAAACAGCTGACATTGGGCTCGTGCAAAGTCTCGAAGAAAAACAGGTCGTTAAAAAAAAAAAAGCCAGAAGTTGGTGTCTCTTTACAATTCAACTCCCACAGCCAATAACCATGCCAAACTTCTGAAGGAGGGGGAGAAACTTGACGCCCTGCCGAGAACGTTGGAAAATATCAAGGTGATGGAAAAACCTCGATTGCATTCAAAAGGATTGATATGATTGAAGAAACTCAAAATATGGAGTTGGCCTTGGTCGAGTCGCATGCGCTTTTGGACTACTCTGAAATCATAGTGCACATGGTGGATATCCCTGTTCAGTTGGAAGTTGAGCGAGTGCCTATCAAGATTTTCTAGTTACTAGCAGAATTTTCAGAATAACAAAGCCGCCGCCAAATGGTATTAAGGCAAGAAAGCAAAAAGAAGATAGTATCCCGTAAGACAAAAATTAGGAGAAAAGAGAAAATGTTATAAAGAATAAAATTTGTGTGGGCGCTAAAAGAATGCTGGGAGCTTGGCTCCCAATCTTGCTATTGTGTGATAGGGTATAAAAAACAAAAAACTAGAATGGGTGATAATCAAGAGTTATTTGGTGAGTGAGGAGGTGGTGGGTGCTAGCCTTGACTAGGCCCCATGTTCCCAATGAAAGCTTGTGTGGAATTGTAGAGGATTGGGAGGACCATGTACAATTACTCAGTTTAAAGAGATTTTTAGACTCCACCTCCGAGTCTTATCTTTCTTTGTGAAACAAAAAAAAAAAAAAAAAAAAATTTATTACTACTTTTTGTAAGAACATTAATATTAGTGATACATGGCAATGTAATGACCCTATTGGAAAGAGTGGAGGTTTGTTTGTGTGCTTGTCAGATGTAGTTAATATTCATCAAAAGCTTTGGTCTCGGTTTTGTTTTGAAATTCAACTAGAATTTAAGGGTTAAAATACTTTACTCTGAATTATTTTTGTCTATGCTTGCAATGATTCTTTTGAGAGACGGTTACATTGGGAATTGTTTTTGATGCTAAGGATAAATGGGGTTCTTTGTGGTGGATGGGTGGGGATTTTAATGACATTGTTGCGAAGACAAGAATGGGGATAAGGTTAGACCAGAGTCTAACTTCTGTCACATCAGGAGCTTTATTGTGGATATGGCCATGGGTGAATAAAATCCTTTTACCTGTTGTTAGTTAACAACAGAGTTGGGGAGGGTATTGTTGAAGAAAGATTGGATCGGTGCTTCAGGTCTCCTGAGTGGCTTTCACATTTGGGTTCAACTAAAGTGATTCGTATTCGCATGCAGTCCTCAGATCATTGCCTACTCTTGTACCATTCTGATCAACCCTCTTTTGCGAAGAAAAAGATGTTCTTTTTTGACAAAAGATGGCTCAAACACGAAGGTGTTGATGGTGTCATTTCTCTGGGCTGGTCTAAGCCTGTGTGTGGCACTCCTCTGTTCCAAGTTCAGAAAGAGATCAAACATTGCAGAATTAACCTCCTTAAATGATCTCAATGTCAAAGAGCTAACTATGATAATGCAATTGCATTTTGCAAAACAACGTATGAATTTGATGATGCAGTCTAGTGGGGATAGGAATTAGGCTGAGTGGACCATGCTGAAACTCAAAATGAAAGAGTCTTATAGTTATGAGGAGATTTTCCGGAAACAAAAGGAAAGGAGCCAATGACTTTTTAAAGGGGATCGGATCTCAAAATTCATCCATTCTTGCATTATTCAGAGAAGAAGTTCTAATAAGATCGAGGGTTTGATTAAATTTGATGGTACCAAGTGTGAATCTCATTCCGACTGTGATGAAATTACCAAAATTTCGAATCCCTGTTTAAATCCTCAAGGGCTGATGCGGACCTTTCAATTCTGGAGGGGCACCCCCTGTTTATCACACCTAACATGAACCAACAATTGTCCAGACCAGTAGAGGAACCTGGAATCAAGGCGGCATTATTTCAACTTCATCCAAATAAGGTTCTGGGTTAGATGGTATGCCTCCCATTTCTTCCCAACTTTTTTGGCCCATTATTCATTAAGACATTTTTAGGGCGGTATTTTTT
>BMAC01001072.1:27232-43429 GCA_014905375.1 Phtheirospermum japonicum
ATTCCTTCGAAAATGTCAAAAAAAAAAAATTTAAATAAAAAAATAGAAAAAAATAGGGTTTATTTCCGGTCGCCGAGGCGCACCCTCCCCGCCCCGGTCGTAATTTCTCGAGTTTTGTTTCTATTTTTTACTATTTTTTTCGGATTTTTCGGTTTTTCCCATTAGCAAGAATAGGAAGAGCGAGCCTGCTGGACCGGGGACTGGGATGTCGAAGCACACGGGGGGTGCTAGATCTACCATCGACTATGCCTTGGATATAGTAAGTAACGGCTATTTATAATATAATAATATATTATTTATTTGTTTAATTTTAATGTTAATTATTTGAAAATTCTATTTGAATACATGAGCGGGAGACGGGTTCGCCGGCTATGTGCTACGATCTTTTTAAACGTACGCACCAGAAGAAAGACGGCGCGTGGATCGACACGAGATCTGCTACTATTAACGTTACTCTCTTTTTTATTTTTAACTTATTCTTTGATTTTAACGTAAAATTTTAATAACGAGTTGTATTTCAGGAGGAGTACGAGAGACATCTGACCCAGGAGCAGGAGCGTGCGTCTTCCCAGGAGGAGAGTAACGAGGTTGACCAGGACCAAGTTTTTCTCGGCGTCGCCGGTGTGAAGAAAGGACGGCTTTACGGCACCGGCGCGTATGGGAAGGTAGTGGCTGCTGCGAAGGGTTTACTGAAGGGCGACTCTTCCACCTCCTCCTCATCCCAGGCTGATAGAAGACAGATCAGAGAGCTCGAGGCGCAGGTCGAGGCTCAGAGGGCGCAGCTTGAGGCGTTGCAGCAGCAGGCAGCCGAGGAAAGGCGACAGCGTGCGGAGGAGCGCCGGCAGCAGGAGGAATTTCAGGCGCGAACGAACGCCCAGATGGCTGAGATGTACGCTCGTTTCCAGCAGCAGTTCCCCGCTCCCTATCAGCAGCAGCAGCAGTTTCCCCCTCTCCCTCCATAGAACACTTTTATTTATGTAATAAACTTTGTTACTGTTTCGATCGAACGCATGTAATTCATAAATTTTCAAATGTTTTTTTTATTATAATTGATTTATTTCTTTGACTTTTCTTTAATTGCTTTTTTCAATTTTTTGGAAATTTTTAATAATTAAACAAGAATTAAAATTAAAACAAAAAATTAAAAATTAATAAAAAAAATTAAAAAATTAAAATTATCGAGGGAAAGTTCCCTCGGAATTTTGAAAAATCCGAGGGAATGGGACTCCCTCGGATTTCCGAGAGAAATATTTTCCCTCGGATTTTTTCAATTTCCGAGGGAATAAAATCCCTCGGAATTCCGAGGGATTTTATTCCCTCGGAAATTGAAAAAATCCGAGAGAAATGTTTTTTCGGATTTCCTTCGGATTTCCGAGGGATTGTCCGGTAATGGTTCCGAGGGAAACAATCCCTCGAAACTCCCTCGGTTTTGTAATATCGAGGGATTTATTTCCCTCGAAACCGATTTTTGAGGAAGGTTTTTTCGAGGGAATTTTTCCCTCGGAATTTCCCTCGGTTTAACCAAAACCGAGGGATTTTTGCTTAATTTCGAGGGAAAAATCCCTCGAAAATTTTGATTTTTTTTGTAGTGACATGCCATCGACGGGACATCGACTGGCTCATCAGGAGAGCGGCTACAACTCCCGACCAGGTTTGGGTAGGGTTGGTCTAGTCCCCTCTTCATCGTCATATTCTTGAATAGCGACACGCTCCCCGCATTGAAACGGGTAAGAATGCCTGAACGCCGAAGGGCTGGAATACACCCATGCAATGTTACTTGGAGTGCAGCCTCCAGGTTCAATAGATGCCATGTCTCTTTATTCCTAGTTAAAGCAGGAAAACAAGGTACATCACTCCAAGTGAGCTTGCCCTGACATCTCTGTCAAGTGAATTCWAAACAATTAGGAAAAGAAAGTCCGTCTGAGAATGTAGTAAGAAGGTATCTATACCAGGCATCTCCGCGAAAGTCTAATTATCAAGTAGTTCAACAAGAGAGGCAAGCGTCTTACATCACCAGTCACTGCCCGAATATTGCTCATCTCGATGCGAGACATGTGCTCCTGTGCGTCACAGTCGCCTTTCCTTGGCAATCATGCCCAATCCTAACCAACAAGGAAGACATAGGATAAATCAAGAGGCGACCTGTGACACTATGTCTCTTACATGTTCATTATTCTGTTTGAAGCCTTTTCGATTTTGATTAAGCAAGCTAATCTTTCCTCCTCTTTTCAAAGCATCAAAATTTGTAGGAAAGCGTGATCTGTGTTTCAGGTTGATGAGAAAGAACACTAGGCCAAATTAATAAGAAAAGTAAAATTATGTGCCTTAAAAGGATTTGTCACCACAGGTGGGATGAGGGCAAATGAAAAATAAACAAAACAACTGAGGTAAAGTACATCTGTTAAACAAAACGAAATCATCCCTAGGAAAACTTGTAATAAAACTCGTAAACAATTTATCTAGCGAGTTCTTGAGGAAACTGAAACCCAAATTTCCATCCCTCGCAATTCAGTACAAGACGGTTGCAATAAATTTTTGGGTGAGGGTAAATTCTTGGCAGTGGCCAGAATTGATGGAAAATCACAGTATTTCGATCCATCAAAATAACACTTTGAATTGGACTTTTCCACCAGAGACGCTACAAATTCGACGAGATCTGGAGATGGCACTGACGAGTCAAATGAAGAAGAGGCTGCAAACAACAAAGACAGCGCATCAAGCCACCACCTTCATAGCCTTCCTGTTGCGTTGTATAATTCAAACTCCAATTAGGAAAAATGGATAAACCCTGTGATGATGTTGTGAATGGCAACGCTGGTTTGATTGAAATTCATGGACAAGAGAAAAATTCTCAGGAAATGGATGAAACAATTCTAATTCCCCAAAATCAAGAAATTGTACTCATGCACACGAGGTGTTTGAGAAAATGCCTGGCCGAGTTATGCAGGCAGATTATGGGTAAAATGCACCTAGCTCGCTTTTTGAGAGACCATGGGTGTCTCTTGTTCACAACCGAATGGTCTCGAACGGTACAACCCTTCACCAAGTCCCCGTCAAAGAAAATCTTGTCAAAATTGATAAAACCATGCTGGATAAAGTTGAAGAAGCTTGAGGCTATTGCTTGGCCGGACATTTCGCTGCCAGATTCCTGGGTAAACAAGCAATTGATAGAATGAGTGCAGAATGGAAGATCCCATATAAAATTTTCTCGCATAATTCAGGGTCGCTGGTTTTCAATTTTGAAAATTAGGAGCATCGGTAACATGTTCTGAGCTGAGGACCGTACTCAATTTACGGTCGAACTTTCATGCTAACTAAGCTGCCAACATGTTTTGAATTCGACAAAAGTGTTTTCTGCACTATCCTGATGTAGATTAGGTTACCTGGACTGCCACTCGACTTGAGGAACTTGAAGTCCCTAAGTGCAATAACTTCAATAGTTGGTAAGCTAATTGTTACTGACATGCTCACCCGTCAATGAGAACGTGTTTCCTTTGCTCGGGTCTTAGTGATGATTGTAATCTCAAAGGAATGGGTTCATTCTGTTCGGATTCAAATGCCTAATAGAGGCATAAGAGAACAAGATGGTGTCTACTATCATATTTCTAAAGGATGTGAAACATGCGAAACCTTGGGGCACTCTACCCATGATTGTCTTGAGACGAGGGACACAATCAACATGCACAATTTCAAGTCACGGAATAATGTACCATCTCGTAAGGGGCACCCCAAGCCCAAGCCACAAGATGCAGGAGTCCAAACCCATGGAAACTGCCGTTGGGCCATCCAAGCCCGCACAACCTGCAGCTGGGCAGTTGTCTAGTTCCATTTAACCTGCTGGGCAACGCGGTTAGTGGCTAGTATTCCCGCCTTTCACGCGGGTGACTCGGGTTCGATCCCCGACTATAGCGCCATTTTTTTGTAGTTTTTTTAGTGGTGTTGAAATAAGAAAAGTGGGTTCATGGCTCGATATTATCGGAGTTCGATTGTTCGTAGATGTCAATTTTTTTTAGCTTGGAGAAATTAAAGGAAATGGAAATAAATAGAAAATACCAAAATAAACGAGAAACTAAGAAAGGAAATGCAAGTATTTAGGATGCCTCGAGCGTGTGCCGAAATTGAAATCGCAAACAATATTGAAAATATGCAAGTTAAAGCAAAGTTTCACTAATTATAAGTATGGAAACCTAAGGTACAACTATGCATGCATGATCATAAAAATCTAAATAATGCAAATTAACAAAAATTGAAAGCATCAATGGAAAGAGCAATAAAAGTTGACGTAAAAGTTAAAAATTTTTTCGAAGAATAATAAGAAACGAAGAGTAGATCTAGGATTCAACATAAAACCATGCATGAAAATAAAAACCAAAATAAAGCATATGAAATACTCAAAATAAAAACGATCAAGGACTCGATCTATGATCTAGATGTGTCACTCACCTAGATTCCATAGCCAATTCACAAGATCAAACAATTAATCTAAGAGATAAGGCAAAATTCATAAAATGAAGAACAAGCATGAAAATTAAAGGAAAACATGAAATTAAAAGAAAGCTTACTTGAATTAAGGAAAGGAACAACAAACTTGAAATGAAATAGCAAAAATAAAATCCAAGTGATGTCTTGAATTCTTCTTGAGCTTACAAACCCAAGGAAAAGTTTGAAATTAGATATAAAATCTAGAGAGAGAAATTTAATCCCAAACCCATGCTTGGGTTGGGAGAAGAGTGTATATCCTACAAAATGAGAGTTGTCTCTTATTTATACTAGGGTTAAATGGGTCAAATTAGCCTTAAAGGCTTGAAATTCCTGGGTTTGACCAAAATGGACCCGTGTTGACCTTGGCTTGATGTTCTTCTCGGCGTAGGTTGTCTCGACAGCGTCGGCATCGACGGGCGTCAATCAACGCAACAGAGAGTTTATGTCGGCATGTGCATCGATTGACGTCGATCGACGCCGGCCGGATCGATGCAACAGAGAGTTTATGTCGATGGCTCGTCGATAATGTGTCGATCGACGCGGGCGGCTCGAGGGAGCCGGTCGACGACTTTGTAGAATCTCGGCACGGCGCTCGTCCAATCTTCGTCGTTTCGAAGATGCAACATACTTGGGCGTTGGCGTGGCGTGCCTTAGCACGACTTGTCTTGAACTTTGGTCCTCAATGCCTTTACCTATGAAAATAGAAATTTTGATCATAAAAACCCAAGAATTATGCCAAACCTCAACTTATTTGAACCCATTAAAATCAAAAAGAATTACGAAAAATAATAAAATAAGAAAAACAAACTAGAAAACTAACTAATCGACTCAAAACCTAATATAAAAAACATTAAAACCTAATCAAAATCACGAAAAAAATACCACAATTACATGCAAAACAGCCATCCAAGCTCGCACAACCTGCAGCTGGGCAGTTATCTAGTCCCATATAACTTGCTGGGCAGGGAAAACGTGTGCAAAATGTCGTTGAGCAGCCCCCCAAGGTTGTTGATGGGTAGTCCACGCTAATTGCTGATGGGCCAACACATAGCGTGGAAATGAATACATGAGCGCTGAATAGGAGAAATGGTTTAGCCAATTCGAGCAAAGAGAAGCATTGGGACATGGTGGTTTCAACTAGTAAAATTTGGGTTGCGCAAAAATCGATAACCAATGGAACGAGTAAAAATGAGAAAAAACTGAATAACCTGTTTGAGTATTTGCTAGAAGATTTTGAGGACACCTCGGCTCATTCGATTGCTAAAGAATCAACGGGACAGACAAGAGACTTGAAGCTGGTGTAGTTTTCTAGAGTGTTTATGTGTTTGCTAGCTTTGTCCTATTAACGTTATTTGATGTTTCTTGTTTTTGTTTTTACAGAATTCAGGTTAGGAAGTGTTTTCCATTTGGGGGAGCTTAGGCTCCCCCGAGTCGCCTCGACTCATTTCTTTATGCATAAAGCTTTTATTTTTGTTCTTTTAATGCTTGCATACTTTTGTATGTTCTCCTGAGATTACACATATTCTTTTTATTACAGAAGACTCATTGAACATTTGTTAAGCTAATTCTCATCACGCTCTGTTACTAAAAGGTATCCTCGATAGATATTGCAAAACTTCTAGCCAATTGGTAAATTTTGAGAAATCTTCATGTTTTTTCAGTAAGAATACCTCTTTTAGCTCTAGGGTTGATTTTTGTGATATTTTGTGTGATATTAAAGAATAATTTAATTCTAGATATCTTGTCCTACCTATGGTGGTGGGGAAATAATAATAATAATAAAAGATTTTTCTCAGTTTGTTGTTGACATCACATAAAAATGAATTTGAAATTAGAAAAATAACTTTTGAGTCCTGCTGGAATAGAAATCTTGATCAAATCTCTCGTGTTTGCTCTCCCTCTCTATGTGATGTCCTGCTTTATGCTTCCCTTGAGCTTGATTAAATCGAACTGGCAGTTAAAATTCTAGATTTTGGTGGGGGACTTCTACGGAGGGAAATAATAAAATTCATTGGGATGGGTGGGATAAGATGGCTTCTCCTAAGGAGTTTGGGGGGCTAGGATCCATGATATTTATTTGTTCAATGATGATCTTCTTGCTGAACAACTCCAGGGAATTATTACTGAACCAAATCTCCTGAGAAGTAAGGTTCTTAAAGCTAAATACTATCGTAACGGGGGGTGGGGTGGGGTGGGTTTGCTCAAGTGGTCCTTAAAACTCCGATTCTAGGTTATGGAAATGTTGGTTGAAGGCTAGAGATGTTTTCTTTTTGGGAGTGAGATCTCATGTTGGGGATGGTAAGTCTATTAGGGTTTGAGATTATCATGGGTAGAGGGTCCTCCATCTTTTAAAATTAATACTTGTCTTAGAGTGATTATGAGATTGTGTCGGTCAGGAAGCTTATCAATGTGGAAGGTGATTCGTGGAACCTGGAGTTAATTTTTAATTTATTTCCTATGTAAATTGTCGACTATATTGCAAAGATCCCTATTAGCCTGGTGCTAAAGATCATTTTGTATGGTAATTGGAGACCAAAGGGGAGTTTCTTTGTCAAGTCTGCCTAATATCACTGGGTCCGGATGCGAACCCGACAGAAGGTCCCGTGCGGCGTTGGCGCTGCCTTTCAGGCGATGGATCAGAGAGGTGCCAAGGTCAGCTGCCTGCAAGCCTTTCAACTCGCTTTGGGGAGAGGCCAGGAGTAGGCGTAGATACGGGAGGAAATAATATGCGAGTGGGATTGTAATAAGACCGACAAGAAGAATACACATAGACAACATTGCATAAGCCAGGGAACTATATCCCTTCGTGTATATTATTCACATATACAAACAGATCTCTCGATCCCAAGTAGCTATGATGTCTCTCACCTCTCGCCCCTCTTATGTTTCTCGTGATATTTGAGGTTACTAATAATGAAGGAGAGCACTCCTATTTATACATACAAGGGGGTAGGATTAGGGTTTGCTTTCCCCTTCTCCAAGATACCCTCCTTACCATACCTAGAGAAGAACTATACAGTGTCAACTCTAATCTATGTAAGAATCATACAACGGAAGGAGATCTCAAAGATCATTATCTTCCTCCCTAAGTAATCTCACGTGTCCAAATCGGTTGGGGCTCCTCCTTGGGATCGTCTCTATGCTCGTCTTGGTCGCTACACGTGGGCTTGGCCTAAATGTTGTTGTGTTGCTAAGGTGTGGGCCATGGGCCTGCACACCATCCGTATTACTATCCCTTGGGCTCTCCATCCCACATGATTCTAGATCCTTCTGGGTGTGTTGGTCTCTTCATTGCCTTGATGATCCCCGCACGGTTCGGGCGCCTTCGTCAAACATAGATATATCTCTCTCAGCAGTCCCGCACAATAGCTGATCCTATCCCCCACAGGCTTCCCAATGCTCGTGGGTTGTCTCGCACATCTTGGCAGTCTCGCCTATGGGTAACTCGCCATATTCATCGAGGAGTACGTGTGTGAGGCTCGCTAACGTGAGCCTCGCACTTGCCCCAATGTGTACTCGGCGCCTGGAGCTAAGCTCGCGCATCGTGGTGGCGCATCTAGGACTCTCGGCATTGATTCCTAAGTCACGAGCCATGACATCTTCCCCACAAAAATTGTATGCAGTATTGATACAACAGTCGGCTCCAAGATACCTCACAAAACTGTATCTTGGGTAATGTTACCTCCCTCCATGTCGTCGCCTTCGGTCCTTGTCGCCTCGAATGATGACAGGATATCCCATAATGCTTCTGTCTTTGCTGCTCCTTGGATTGAGTGTCTATAGCTTGATCTTCTTGCTGTATGAAAGAGCTAGCACCGCTGTCCCATCGACCGTTGTTCTCACGCATCCCTATTTAGCCCTCCTACGCTTAACCCGTTTCGGGCAAGCTACTTTCATGTGGTTGGTAGTGCCACATGAACTACGTCCCTTGGATGACAAGACAAATGTCACACCCACGTCAACTTTCAAGGACTTAGCCTTGATAGTTGTTGGATACAACCTCTCATTCATAGAAGTTCTTTGTGACAACCCCACAAATGCAGCAGACTTGCCATGACTCACTGCCCTTTCTGATCCCATCGCCTCTGCTATTGCTTCGATATTCGCTAGCATTAGGACCTCGATGTCCCCATTCATCACCACCATCGCCATTGGTTCTTTCGCCAGTGTAGCCCTGATTGCTGCCTGGATAACTATTCCATTGATCCTAAATATCCCTATCGATACTTGTGATAATTCTGCAAGAACCAGCATCCTCGCTCCTAGGACCATCGTCTTGCCACAATCCTCCTAGATAGTGCCACGCTTGCTCCTGGGTGGGAAATCAAGCTTCAAGTGGTCTATGGAACCACATGAATAACATGCTTGGGGCCTTGAGACCTTCAGCACCCGATGGGCACTGGTTGTATTTCCCGCCACCGACACGACCCTTCTCGACAATTGGTTCGAAGAGATCATACGAATAGGAATACGCCAACAGGAGCCCAACTCACATCGATAGCCTCTTCATCAGCCTTCATTCCGGTGATTTGTGCCCATCCCGACTCAATCATTGCCCTTGTTCCCATCCAGGGTTGGTGAAGACTTGCCCTTCGTCTTCTAGACCTTGGTTTCAACCATTGAAGACTCGGACCATACCTTCACCTTCTTGGTTGGTTGGTCTGAATGACTCCAAATAGTCGTCCCTTGTGCATCATTTGCAAGAGCCGGCGTCCCTGCTCCCAAGACCATCGTATTGTCACGATCCTCCTCGGCAGTGCCACACTTGACCCTCATAGGGCAAGAAGACTTCAAATGGTCTATCGCACCATAGGAATAACATGCTTTGGGATGCCGTCCCCTCAGCATCTTGACGTTTGTCTCTGGCATCGCACCACAACTCACTTTCTTCCGTTGACAAGTACCAATGTCAGACTGGTTGAAAGTTCGAAGTCTCCGCATGTGCACGTCCCCTGTTTGGTTTTGTTCTTGAGCACCAAACCAGGCTGGTTCCGATTTCTAATTTTCCATGGGCATAGCCTTTTTCGCATTCTGTACACAAGCAACCAAGGCCACCACCTTGCTACAAAGTTAGAGTTCTTTATAATTTTCAGCAAATTGGCCTGATTACCCCATGGTTTCGTTCTTAAGATCCACGTCCGAAACTACCCACACGTCGGCTCTAATTGTTCTAGATTGGTCCATCCATGTTGACTTTGTGCGTGTTCTGCCTTTTGGGTTGGTGATCTCAAATTGATGCCTGAGTGTCACCTCAAATTCCTACCAATTATCAATCTTTGTGATGCTTTTGTCGTGGTTCCTTTTGACCCGCCTCCACTAATGTAACGCAGTCCCTTTTACGAACAAGGGAGAAACTTGGATACCTTGGACCCATCGATAATCCTGGATGCTGCCAAGTACCATCATAGCTTCCAAAGAAAGTCATCTACATCTCGAGAACTCTCAGATCTATCAAATAAATCATGTCTCGGAAGTGTTGCTGGTGGGATACTGTTCCCCCACCCGCTTCTTCTGACGGCCACAACCTTCTCTAATAGGACTAACATGTCCCGGAGATCTCGGACCTGCCCGAGTAACTCATCTTGTATTTCACCAAGTCTTGACTTGATCAAATCTCACACGTCCACCACCTCTCGCTTCAACTCTACGTCCCATCCCGATAACTTCATGGATCCGACAACAACATCTCCTCTGTAAGTTGGATCTACGCAACTATATAGGGCGCCTATCATCACGACATCTCCAGTTACACATAAAACTAATGGATTAGCTTTGAAACATGTTGCAGGATCGCTACGTACTTCCTTAGACCTGGTACAAGCAGACTTGGTAATGACGCCTCCTCAGTTGTGGTGTTCTTGTGCCACGAAAAATGTTCTGTCAGGGAACTATAATGTCTATTGAACCTTACCTCATCATGGATCATCGGGATCAGTGTGGCCTCCATCTTAGTGCCTCTGAAGTCTTTCATATAGATCTTATGGTAGATACACGAATTACGAGCTAACATGGTTATGAAACCACATCCCTCTAACTCTGGCATGAGGACCGCATCCGAATTGGTAGGGTGACCAGCTCTAATACCATGTGTCACGGGGTTGGGATGCGATCTCGGTAAAAAGTCTCATGCATTGATGGCCCTGACTTTCGGGCAACGAATAAGAGTGGTGCAAAAGTCAGCTGCCTGTAGGCCTTCCGACTCCCCTTGGGGCGAGGCCAGGAGTAAGTATAGATACGGGAGGAAATAGTATGTGAGTGGGATGGTAATAATACAGACAAGAAGAATACAAAGAGACAACATTTTATAGGCCCGACAACTATGTGCCCTTCGTGTATAATATCCACATATACAAATGGATCTCTCGATCCCAATTAGCTATGGTGTCTCTCACCTCTCGTCACTCTTATGGTTCTCATGGTATTCGAGGTTATTTATACATACAGGGGGAGGGGTATGATTAGAGTTTGCTTTCCCTTTCTCCAAGCTACCCACCTTACCATACCTAGAGAAGCCCTATAAAAGGTAAACACTAATCTAGGTAAGAGTCATACAAGGTAAAGACATCTCCACGATCCTTATCTTCCTCCCTAAGTAATCTCACATGTCCAAGTCGGTTTGGGCTCCTCCTTGGGCTCGTAGCTACACTTGGCTCGGTTAGTTGTGGGCTTGGCCCAAACATCGCTGAGTCGCTAAGGTGTGAGCCATATGCTAAAACATCATCCACCTTGCTGTTCCTTGGGCTCTCCATCGTGCATGCTTCTAGATACTCCCGGGTGTGTCGGGCTCAACATTGCTATAGTGATCCCTCATTTCAGGCACCTTCGTCAAGCATAGATGAATCTCTTTTAGAAGCCCCGCACGATAGTTGATCCTATCCTGCAACGGTATCTCGATGCTCGTGGGTTATCTCGGCCATCTCACCAGTCTCGCCTATGTCTAATGATCGAAGAATTCTTAGCACTCTAAGAAATCTTCTCCGCAATAGTACGGAGTCGATTGTAGAGCGGTAAGTTTTTCCGAGTCGTGTCTCTCGAGGATAGATATTATCGACGGTCGGTGTTTTTGGTTACTCTCTTGTTAATCACAATTAAACTAAATCTACACTAAGAAAGCATTAATCATTGGTTGGGTTTTGAGTTTTGAATTTAAAAGAAGACTTTAATGAAAATAATGAAAATGAGGGTTTAAGGTGTTCGATTCGTCTCCACGATCAGTTGATTTTTGCCGAGCACTTAATCCACTACTCGGGGTTGTCAATCCCGAGCCTCAACAAAATCCGATTAATGGTTCTAAACGAACCTAAACCCTAAACCCGTTGTTTCTAAACTAATTGCATCAAATACAAATTAAAGATTGATTGAAAGTGATCAATTTTAATGACATTAATTAAACCTAATTAATAACCTTAAATAAATTAGAACTACTAAATTCAAGAAGACTTGGAATAAAAAGAGAAGACATGGAGGGAAATTAAAAGCATTTGAAATTGAAATTGATTAAAAGCATTAAATTCAAAAGAAAGTCAAATCACCAAAGAGGAAAGCTTCATAAATCTTTCAAGAACCCAAGAGTTTGTTTAGACTAAAGAGGTAAGAAGATTCAAACCAACATCCATGGAGTTTTGAAAGAAAACAAAGGCAAGAGGAATTGAATTGCAAGAACAAAAAGACAAACTAAATCTAACAACATACCCTAAGCAAATTCAACTAAAAACACAACAAAACAACATGAACAATAAATCAATAACTAAGCATAAAAGTAAAGGGAAAGAAAACTACCAATTTCATTGAACACCAAAAGCTTCAAATCCAAATCACAACCTTCAAAAGCAACCAAATCTTTAATACTACAAAGAGCAACAAGTGAAGGAGATTGTCACCCTCTCCAACACTTGCCAACTAAAACTAACCTAACTAAACTAACTACTAAGCTAACTAAATAACATAAGCTGATAATTTAAACTAGGGTTTACATGGCAAGGGAAAGGTAAAGGCTTGGAGGAGATGGACTAGGTCCAAAACCACCAAGGAGAGTTCTTTTTTGTGAATAATGGATGGGAATCATATATGGGTAGATAAGGGAAAAAATTGTCTTTTTTTCCCACCAAAATCACACATCCTCAGAATTTCAGTCGATCGACTGGAAGTGCAGTCGATCGACTGCCAGTCTATCGACTGAAAGGCAGTCTATCGACTGCTTCATCCTCAAACAGCCAAACTTTCTGCCGAGCAGTCGATCGACTGACGAAAACACGGAATCAGCCATCTATGTATTCATATGAAATCTATCCCTTCCTCTTGGCTTTCATTTGGTTTTTGATTTGTGTCATTTGGAATTTTCCTCCGAGAGTTATGGGCTCCGTCCCAAAACCTGCCACAAGCGAGGCCACGACGAACCATCTCCACTTAAAGCTGCCTTTTACCTTTCTTAAACTCAGAATTTGGGATTGTTGTAAACACAAGAGTTTTAGACATTTCTATAAGATTTCCAATGATATAAGGTGGAGGCAAATGTCATATGTGGTTTTGGAGTTATGCTTGTATTACGACAACTGAGACATCCACCGAGCGAATGCATGAGGTGACAATGAAAATGGCCACATTTCTCGTCATTTCCGGTCGATACTCACACCAAAGATATGTCATGGATTGGTAATGAGTGTCTCGAGTTTGAATCATCTTCCGAATTCATCGTGGGCCCACTTTGACCAAGGTTGACCTTGAAACAAAAACTAATAAAAAAAACTAAGAAAATATAAGAAAAACTACTAAAAACAAAGAAAACACTACCAAACCTAAAACTAAATAAAATAGGCCAAAAACGACTCCTAATACCCATAAATGCAAGTAAAACATATGCAAACGCAACACAAAAAGGTAACTAAAATGCGTACAAAAAAGTACAAATCAACCACCCCACACTTAGAATGATTGCTTGTCCCCAAGCAATACTAATCTAGAATTACGAAACTATCCTTAGACGATCCTAAACTAATGCACAAACCTAATTCGAGATGTCGTATGCTACAATGCTTGTTAAGTTTGCTAAAAGGATGACAATGATGCGTTGACAAATAAAGTTTAGATCGAATCCCAAAACCTAAATGTACTAGGTAACCCTCCAAGTCGGTCCCCTCGTCCTTGCCCCGGCTAAGGTCTATCCACGGTCGAATTGTTAATCGGCTCCCTACTAGCCCCAATCGTCTACAACTCTCTTTAACAAACAAAATCTAAAAAGAAAAAAAGAAATGTGCAAGGGGTGCACGTTTCTTACGTAATAAACTCAAGGATTTACATCATATCCTTGTTTATTCAACATCATCATTTTTTTTCTTTTCTTTTATTTCCCCTTTTTTTTTGGTACCATGAACGTGAGGTACTTAAATAATATATACAATACAACGAGCGTTCAACGACTCTGATCATTCGTTGCTACTAGCAACTTACAATGTTTTCGATCGAGCACATGAAGCAACTGACTAATCCAAAATACAACACAAAAATCCTATAGAGAGTATTCGACGACGAGGCTAGTTGATGCACTAGTTCTATATGAGCTCAAGGATAGCACAAAGCTAAAGCCGAACAAAGTTCCCAACGAGTCAAGTTACCTAAGTACACTAAATCCGATCGTAAATCTAAACTCCTAAGCAATTCATCAAAACCGCGTCACTTCGCCAAGGTTCCAAGCAAAAATAACACACACGCTACTCAAATTAGCACAAGCAAGCATGCAAACAATCTTAAAAGCCTAAGGCGAACTCTAACCACCACCCCACACTTAAAATCTTGCAATGTCCTCATTGCAAATTAACCGTCGAGCTATAGACGTTAAAGTAGCGCTTATTGGGAGGAAACCCAATTTGTAAAAAAAAGGAAAAAATTAAAAAAAGGGAGAAAATCCAAAAAAAAAAAGAAAATTCAAAAAAGAAATAAATAAAATATATTCTTATTTTGTTTTTGCACCCCCCCCCCCCCCCCCCCCACCCTCCACCGTTTGTTCATTTCTTGTAGATCGCTCGCCTCGACTCCCGGAGAGGACTTACGCACAACCGCGTCGACACAAGCTCGGAGATAGGGGCATTCTCTTTTCCCTACACTTTTTACCGCTTTATTTAGCCTAATTTGCAATGAGGACATTGCAAGATTTTAAGTGTGGGGTGGTGGTTAGAGTTCGCCTTAGGCTTTTAAGATTGTTTGCATGCTTGCTTGTGCTAATTTGAGTAGCGTGTGTGTTATTTTTGCTTGGAACCTTGGCGAAGTGACGCGGTTTTGATGAATTGCTTAGGAGTTTAGATTTTCGATCGGATTTAGTGTACTTAGGTAATTTGACTCGTTGGGAACTTTGTTCGGCTTTAGCTTCGTGCTATCCTTGAGCTCATATAGAACTAGTGCCTCAACTAGCCTCGTCGTCGAACACTCTCTATAGGATTTTTGTTTTGTATTTACCGTCGAGCTATAGACGTTAAAGTAGCGCTTATTGGGAGGAAACCCAATTTGTAAAAAAAAGGAAAAAATTAAAAAAAGGGAGAAAATCCAAAAAAAAAAGAAAATTCAAAAAAGAAATAAATAAAATATATTCTTATTTTGTTTTTGCACCCCCCCCCCCCCCCCCCCCACCCTCCACCGTTTGTTCATTTCTTGTAGATCGCTCGCCTCGACTCCCGGAGAGGACTTACGCACAACCGCGTCGACACAAGCTCGGAGATAGGGGCATTCTCTTTTCCCTACACTTTTTTACCGCTTTATTTAGCCTAATTTGCAATGAGGACATTGCAAGATTTTAAGTGTGGGGTGGTGGTTAGAGTTCGCCTTAGGCTTTTAAGATTGTTTGCATGCTTGCTTGTGCTAATTTGAGTAGCGTGTGTGTTATTTTTGCTTGGAACCTTGGCGAAGTGACGCGGTTTTGATGAATTGCTTAGGAGTTTAGATTTTCGATCGGATTTAGTGTACTTAGGTAATTTGACTCGTTGGGAACTTTGTTCGGCTTTAGCTTCGTGCTATCCTTGAGCTCATATAGAACTAGTGCCTCAACTAGCCTCGTCGTCGAACACTCTCTATAGGATTTTTGTGTTGTATTTACCGTCGAGCTATAGACGTTAAAGTAGCGCTTATTGGGAGGAAACCCAATTTGTAAAAAAAGGAAAAAATTAAAAAAAGGGAGAAAATCCAAAAAAAAAAAGAAAATTCAAAAAAGAAATAAATAAAATATATTCTTATTTTGTTTTTGCACCCCCCCCCCCCCCCCCCCCACCCTCCACCGTTTGTTCATTTCTTGTAGATCGCTCGCCTCGACTCCCGGAGAGGACTTACGCACAACCGCGTCGACACAAGCTCGGAGATAGGGGCATTCTCTTTTCCCTACACTTTTTTACCGCTTTATTTAGCCTAATTTGCAATGAGGACATTGCAAGATTTTAAGTGTGGGGTGGTGGTTAGAGTTCGCCTTAGGCTTTTAAGATTGTTTGCATGCTTGCTTGTGCTAATTTGAGTAGCGTGTGTGTTATTTTTGCTTGGAACCTTGGCGAAGTGACGCGGTTTTGATGAATTGCTTAGGAGTTTAGATTTTCGATCGGATTTAGTGTACTTAGGTAATTTGACTCGTTGGGAACTTTGTTCGGCTTTAGCTTCGTGCTATCCTTGAGCTCATATAGAACTAGTGCCTCAACTAGCCTCGTCGTCGAACACTCTCTATAGGATTTTTGTTTTGTATTT
>BMAC01001072.1:43454-70063 GCA_014905375.1 Phtheirospermum japonicum
AAATACAAAACAAAAATCCTATAGAGAGTGTTCGACGACGAGGCTAGTTGAGGCACTAGTTCTATATGAGCTCAAGGATAGCACGAAGCTAAAGCCGAACAAAGTTCCCAACGAGTCAAATTACCTAAGTACACTAAATCCGATCGAAAATCTAAACTCCTAAGCAATTCATCAAAACCGCGTCACTTCGCCAAGGTTCCAAGCAAAAATAACACACACGCTACTCAAATTAGCACAAGCAAGCATGCAAACAATCTTAAAAGCCTAAGGCGAACTCTAACCACCACCCCACACTTAAAATCTTGCAATGTCCTCATTGCAAATTAGGCTAAATAAAGCGGTAAAAAAGTGTAGGGAAAAGAGAATGCCCCTATCTCCGAGCTTGTGTCGACGCGGTTGTGCGTAAGTCCTCTCCGGGAGTCGAGGCGAGCGATCTACAAGAAATGAACAAACGGTGGAGGGTGGGGGGGGGGGGGGGGGGGGTGCAAAAACAAAATAAGAATATATTTTATTTATTTCTTTTTTGAATTTTCTTTTTTTTTTGGATTTTCTCCCTTTTTTTAATTTTTTCCTTTTTTTTTACAAATTGGGTTTCCTCCCAATAAGCGCTACTTTAACGTCTATAGCTCGACGGTTTATACAATTGGCGCTATCCGGGATCCAAGAAGAGGTGGCGATCGTGCCACGCCTTGGTGTTCTCGAGTAGACACACCGGGTGACAAAAATCACCAAGGCGGGCACGTCGGGCAAGCCGGAAGGTCGAACTATCAAGAGCGCGGGCTTGCTTCGGTGGTCAAAAGAGGGAGTAGTCGACCACCCAAATGTGATCGTCCCAAAATGGGTCGACATACTCCTTCGTCTCCCCGACCGTCATCTCTTCTCTCTCCCCCACTACCTCTTCCACCACCTCTTCATCAAGTATACAAATGACATCGGGTGGTGGTAGAAGAGGCTCGATCAACTCCACATCCTCCAAAACCGGCACAACTTCGTCATCCTCGCCAAAAGCAAGTAAGCTCGACAATCCAAGTGCCGTTGGAGACCCCAAATATGACTCCCCCTCAATTTCCACTACAACGTCTTCAAGAAGCATGAGAGGGATAACGCCAACCTCTGACCCTTTATCCTCACCTTCTAGCTCCACCTCCTTGAACCCCTCTTTCACAAGACCGTCAAAGCTCGAATTGCCATAAACCAAAGTGGGTTCCACCACATCAAAGATGGACATCTCATCAACACAAGGTTGTTTAAGCTCGTCCACATCATTGGAAATCTGCTCTATTTGAGTCTCTATACGAGCAAGGCATTCCACGAGCTCGGCTAAGAGAGACTCTATGTTCGGGATTTGGGGCATAGACGAATCTTGAGAGAAAGTGGTGTAAGGATCATCGCTCGAAGTATACGAGCTCGAGGTGGGTAGATTATAAAGATCGTAGCTCAAATAATAGGAATCATGAATTGGTGGAGCATACAAGTCAAAGCTCAGGTAAGAAAAAGACGGGGCGAGTTGAGCATATGGATCGTCAAAACCCGGACCATAAGAATCACGAGTCGGCGCATACGGTTCCATGATCGGGTTGTGGGGATACGAAATCGGTGTAGAATAAGAAGGGCTTGGGTCGGGATAATCAAAATTTTGGGCCCATTCTCGACCAATCGAAGCATACGGGTCATCATAACTCGAGGGGACCCGATAGCTTGGAGGAGTGGTGTACGGATTTGGATATTCGGGAGTTTGGATAATCAGGAGTTTGGATGTAAGGGTTTGGATAATTGGGAGTTTGGATATAAGAGTCATCGTATGGAAAACTAGCTTGGTAGTTTGCCATCCTCGGCCGGATCAATCAAGTGGCGGAGGCATCCTTTGATCGTCGTGAGTGTGGGCGGGCGGCATCGGGCTTCCCGAATGAGTACCTTGCAAACACAACACTCAACAAAGGATTACGAGCATCGAAAGTAAAACAACAATTTAAACTAAATACCAACTAAAATAACAAGAGAGATAATAAAAAACACCTTTTGCCTTAATCTATCCCCGACAACGGCGCCAAAATTTGATCGAAGAATTCTTAGCACTCTAAGAAATCTTCTCCGCAATAGTACGGAGTCGATTGTAGAGCGGTAAGTTTTCCCGAGTCGTGTCTCTCGAGGATAGATATTATCGGCGGTCGGTGTTTTTAGTTACTCTCTTGTTAATCACAATTAAACTAAATCTACACTAAGAAAGCATTAATCATTATTTGGGTTTTGAGTTTTGAATGTAAAACAAGACTTTAATGAAAATAATGAATATGAGGGTTTAAGGTGTTTGGTTCGTCTCCACGATCAATCGATTTTTGCCGAGCACTTAATCCACTACTCGGGGTTGTCAATCCCGAGCCTCAACCAAATCCGATTAATGGTTCTAAACGAACCTAAACCCTAAACCCATTGTTTCTAAACTAATTGCATCAAATACAATTTAAAGCTTGCTTGAAAGTGATCAATCTTAATGACATTAATTAAACCTATTTAATAACATTAAATAAATTAGAACTACTAAATTCAAGAAGGCTTGGAATTAAAAGAGAAGACATGGAGGGAAATTAAAAGTATTTGAAATTGAAATTGATTAAAAGCATTAAATTGAAAAGAAAGTCAAATCACCAAAGAGGAAAGCTTCATAAATCTTTCAAGAACCCAAGAGTTTGTTTAGACTAAAGAGGTAAGAAGCTTCAAACCAACATCCATGGAGTTTTGAAAGAAAACAAAGGCAAGAGGAATTGAATTGCAAGAACAACAAGACAAACTAAATCTAACAACATACCCTAAGCAAATTCAACTAAAAAACACAACATAACAACATGAACAATAAATCAATAACTAAGCATAAAAGTAAAGGGAAATAAAACTACCAATTTCATTGAACACCAAAACAACCTTCAAAAGCAACCAAATCTTCAATACAACAAAGAGCAACTAGTGAAGGAGATTGTCACCCTCTCCAACACTTGCCAACTAAAACTAACCTAACTAAACTAACTACTAATCTAACTAAAGTACATAAGCTAATAATTTAAACTAGGGTTTACATGGCAAGGGAAAGGTAAAGGCTTGGAGGAGATGGACTAGGTCCAAAACCACCAAGGAGAGTTCTTTTTTTTGTGAATAATTGATGGGATTCATATATGGGTAGATAAGGGGAAAAATGGTCTTTTTCCCATGCCAAAATCACACATCCTCAGCATTTCAGCCAATCGACTGAAAGGCATTCTATCGACTGCTTCTTCCTCAAACAACCAAACTTTCTGCCGAGCAGTCGATCGACTGACAAAAACACGGAATCAGCCATCTATGTATTCATATGAAATCTATCCCTTCCTCTTGGCTTTCATTTGGCGTTTGATTTGTGTCATTTGGAATCTTCCTCCGAGATTTATGGGCTCCGCATCAAAACCTACCACAAGCGAGGCCACGATGAACCATCTCCACTTAAAGCTGCTTTTTACCTTTCTTAAACTCAAAATTTGGGATTGTTGTAAACACAAGAGTTTTATACATTTCTCTCAAATTTCCAATGATATAAGGTGGAGGCAAATGGCACAAGTGGTTTTGGAGTTATGCTTGTATTACGACAACTGAGACATCCACCGAGCGAATGCATGAGGTGACAATGAAAATGGCTACATTTCTCGTCATTTCCAGTCGATACTCGCACCAAAGACATGTCGTGGATTGATAATGAGTGTCTCATGTTTGAATCATCTTCCGAACTCATCGTGGGCCCACTTTTACCAAGGTTGACCTTCAAAACAAAAACTAATAAAAAAAACTAAGAAAATATAAGAAAAACTACTAAAAACAAAGAAAACACTAAAAAACCTAAAACTAACAAAATAGGCCAAAAACGACTCCAAATACCCATAAATGTAAGCAAAACATATGCAAACGCAACACAAAAAGGTAATAAAAATGCGTACAAAAAAGTACAAATCATCTAACTCGCCATCCTCGGCGAGGAGTTCATATGGTAGGCTCACTGACGTGAGTCACGGACTTGTCCTATTGTCTGATCAGCACCTAACACTAAGCTCGCACATCATGGTGATGTGTTTAGGACTCTACGCATCGAGTCTTAAGTCACATTCCACGACACTATGCTGCCACGAAGAAAATAAAAATTCTTAAACAACATATACTGGAAGCTAGTTTTGCTGTGGGGGGCAATTCTTAAATATGGAAACAAACTTGGAAACTTAAAATCAAAGGAACAATTAAATTCCTTTTTTGGAGATGTTTGCATGATTTAAACCCCACTTTTGTTGCCCTTTTGAAAAAAGGTGTGTGGGGATCCAGTCTGTCCTTTTTGTGTGGTGAGGAGGAACAAAATTTAAAACATCTTTTTTAGGGTGCTCATGAGCTGTGTTGGTGTGGAAACTTGTACTGGTTGATTGGGAGAGGTTGTTTGAGGAAGATGGGGATTTTAGAGTTTGATGGTCTAGGTAGTTGTAAGACAAATAGATTGATTGTGGGAGTGAGAGAATACAACTCGCTACTTATCTTCTTTGGTGGTTGTGGACGACTAGAAACTTGTGCACTACAAAAAAACACGGGATTGCCGACGGCACAATTCGTCAGTAGGCCGTCGGTAAGTGAATTACCGACGGCTTGCTGACGGATCTACGGTGTTGGCAAAACCTTTGTCCGTAATTGCAATTGCCGATGGAATATTATGTCGTCGGCAATTCCGACGGATACAGCTGCCGCTAAGTTGCCATCGGTAATCTTAGTTTTTTGAATTTACCGACGGACACCATGTCTGTCGGTAATTAATTAAATAAATAAATAAAAATAATTTAACTTTATCGATGGATTTCAAGTCCATCGGTAAATATGAAGAATTTTATTAAACACAGCCAATTCCACAATCATCATAGCAACATCTGATTTTTTCGTGATTCAAATCCTCGATCTCTAAGCCCAGTTTCACAATCATAATGCCCTATTTGGCGCTTGACCAGTTACCCGAGCATCAAACGGATAGTAGTTCTCATTATTAATTAAAGATTCACAAACATGAAAAATTAAATTTAATAACAAATCTAGCATTTTGCACACGATAGAAAAATCAAAACATAACAATTCCATGAATCTCATCCTAGAATTTTATTTGGTGTTGAGAAACTGAGGTGAAATGGAGACATGGGTATATTGGTTCTTTTGTTGTACTTGTTATAATTAGTAGTTGATGATATTCCTAAAGTATGTAGGTTTTTTTATATAATCATTGTTTCGCCCTGAAAATAACCAATCCTAGAAAACCTGCTTCTTCCCTGAATATTCTGACCTGCTTCACCAAAAACACGTTAGAAAGGACCACCGGGGGACTTCGGGTGGAAACCTTTCTGATGCTTAAGTCAGTTAAGCAGTTTTCTGTATCAGAATAAATTAAGTGAGAATGATCAGAATGTCATACCTCCCGAAACCTTTGGGTTGAGATATTCTCGCCAGGTGGATCATTTCCGCGATCCTGGAAACAAACCCGCGAATCTCGCGCCATTACTCAGGACGACCTGACCAAGAAGTTTCCTCACGGAGAACCAGTCATCTTTGTCACTAACTTCTCCAAATTCTCAACTTGACCTCCCAAAATCTTGTTCAAGGCTTTAGATCGGTTCAGGACGATTCTTATAGGGCTATAAATATGTATCTTGTCTCCTTTTTCTTTCTCCTATGGCATTAGTTCAGCTCGTCTCAACCAGGTCTATCCGAGCTGTTTTGCGACTTGCCACCAGATTAGGTCATACCAATCAGTCCCCACTGAATGGTTGGGGATGAGCTGCAACGCCTCGTATTCCACCCTGGTGATTGAGATTCACAACACGTCTCTTCAGGCACCATGCTCTGACACACATTAAATGCAAAGATCCTGCCAAATACTCTTCCTCAGAATAAATCATGCCTTTTGGGGATTGGCTGCAACACCTCGTATTCCACCTTAGCGGTTGAAATTCATAACGTGTCCTTTAAGGTACTGTACTCTGACACACATTAAATGCACGGATCCCACCAAATCTCCTTTTTCCTATTAATTCATTTTCAAAGTCTATCACTTCCCCCTCTTTGCGATTTATTCTACTTTCTCTTTCTCTACATTCACTTTTCCTTTCAAGAACTTCATGCACTTTTCTTTCTACGATCAAAAATTTCTCCTCTTAGAACCAGGTACTTTCTCGTTTTCCTGCAAATTTTGATTATGTCTGCTTCTGCTTCTTCCGCTTCTTCGTCTTCCATCAATTTATCATCCTCTACGATGCCATCAGCGTTTGCTTCTGATGGACAGCACCACCGGCCTCCCGGTGACGACCGGGACAACATAGTCTCCACCATTAGTGACCAAACTCTACTAGAAATACGATCCAAATTTCCTATCACCGATGACTTCTCCTTCACAAACCCAAATTCCGGCGAGAGGGCTTCCCAGCCTCCTCAGGGTCATTTAACCTTTTTTGTTGATCAATTCCGGGTGGGGTTGAGCCTCCCCGTCCATCCTTTCATTCTAGAAGTGTCTTAGATTTACCAGATTCCGGTGCATCAGTTCGTACCTGATAAAAGAGTTTTAGTGGTGTTGAAAATATCAACGGGTTCTTGGCTCGGTATTATTTAAAATCGACTCGATTGAAGGTTTCAATGTGTTTGTAGCTTGAAGAAATAAAAGGAAAATGAAAATAAAGCAATAAACTAACTAAACTAAGCTAGGAATTGAAATAGCAATTTGGTCGGATGCCTCGTCGTATGCCTCAAATAGAAAATGCAAAGCAATAATGAAAATAAGAAAGAAAATGCAATGTTTCACCAAGTACAAGCATGCATGCACAAGGTACAACTATGCATAAAATCCTAAATAATTCAAATTAACATAAATTGAAAGCATGAATGGATAAAGCAATAAAAGTTGACAAGAAATTTCAAAACTTTAAGGAAAATAACAAGCAACAAAACCTAGATCTAAGATTTAACCTAAAACTATACATGAAAATAAAACTGCAAATAAAGCATAGGAAAAACTTGAAATCAAGACGATCTAAGACTCGATCTATGATCTAGATGTGTCACTCATCTAGATTCCATATCCAATTCTTAAGATCTAACAAGAAATCAAGGTGCTAAGCAAAAAGCATAACATGAAGAACAAGCATGGAAATTAAGAACAAAGCATGGGAATAAAGCATAAAACATTAAATTGAAAGGAAACTTACTTGAATTAAGAAATGAAACAAAGCTTGAATGTAATTGCATCAAAAGTAACAATCCAAAGGAGTATTTGGATTCTTCTTAGGCTTACAAACCCAAGGCCAAGCATGAAAGTAGATCTAAAACTAGGAAAAGAAATTACATCAAAGCTTGAAATTGAATCTAAAACCTAAGAGAGAAGATTATCCAAGAGTTTGAGAGTAATTTGATCCCCAAACCCAAGTTAGGGTTGGGAAGGGAGTGATATCTTCATAGGTGCAAGAATTAGGCTTTTCATAGTTGTTTGTAGGGGCAAAACCATCAAAAATGCTCAAAAATCCCGAAGTCTCAGCGCCGCAGTCGATCGACTGACAAAGTAGTCGATCGACTGCCCAGTCTCGAACAGCTAAACTCTCTGCCGAGCAGTTGATCGACTGACAAGTATACTCAATCAGCCAATGATATCTTCATATTCAATTTAGCCCTTCCTCTTGGATATCATCTGGAGTTTTATTTGTGTCATTTGGAATTCTCCTCCGAGAGTTATGGACTCCACACAAAAACCTGCCACAAGCGAGGCGACGAAGAACTGTCTCCACTTAAATCTGCTTTATACCACTCTTAGACTCAAAATTTGGAATTGTTGTAAACACAATAGGTTTAGATATCTCTCTCAGATTTCGAATGGTATAAGGTGGAGGCAAATGGTACAAGTGGTTTTGGATTTATGCTTGTATTACGACAACTGAGACATCCACCGAGCGAATGTAATCCTTTTAGCCACCTACAAAACAAGAATTCAAACTTAAAAACCCAAAAATAGCACAAACATCTCACATACTGTACTCTTAAAGCCAAAAAGAAAATAAACGAGAAAAGTCCTAAGACCCAATGAGAAACGACTAAAAACTACTACACACGACGCTAAACCCTGACTAAAAACACGAGGAAAAACATAACAATTACATGCAAAATAGTACCCAACGCCTTTAGGATAATGGTAGGGTTTCACTTGGCTGCTCAGTTTTCTGGTCTTATTATACCCACAGCCTAGTTATTTTATTCTTTTTCCAAGTCAAGAGCTCAACCTACGACTTTCTCTACCTATCTGCCCAAGCTGTTGTTTGGTTTTTGTCTGGGAACCCTTCCTCCAATAATGCCTGGAGGAAGAAGTTCTTTTTTGTTCACTGATTGGGCGATGGGGATTTTCCCCCATGCCCGTCAATACCCTCCCAGCTCATGCTAACTTATCCAGAGGAGACCCACCTCCTTCTCTAGAAAAAACTATCCATACCTTGAATCAAAACATCTTCCACCTGTCCAAACTCCTCACATCAGATATCCTGAGCTTCTTCAACTCTCGACAAGAGAGCGACACCTTGACTCCCGAGATTGGTATACCAATAGAGCTAACCAGCTCGACCCCTTCTGTTATTACTTTTTATACTTAGGAAATCTTTAGGCGTTCCATTTTCTTCTCCCACTTTCTCTTTCTCTCTTTTTTTTTTCATTTATTATTTTGGAAAATTTCCCTTTTCAGCCATAATGATGAAAAAGAGGATGGACATGAGTCTCTAGGGAGTCACCTCTAGCACCCAGAAGAGTCCTCTCGGTGATCCTACCAGAGCTTCCATATCAATCGACCCCGAGGTAGCGGCTAGTCCGGAGAGGTTGGAGGAGGCAATTAGGCCGGAGGGAGCGATCCAACCAGAGAGGGCGGCCAGCCCTGCCCTTGACCTGACCACCCACTCAAGTTCTGATGACGAGCACGTGCTGGCTTCGTGCAAATGCACTCGCTCGAGCAAAAGAGTGGTCCCCTCAGGGTCTCCTGTGGTTACCCCCAACCGGAGCTTCTTCAATAACTCTTTCGTCCTGAACTGTCCAGGAGACGTGGCAGGATTTTCATCAAAGGTCAGTCTCCTTCTGTTGAGCGTCGAGATTTGGAGAAGTGGATGGATCATGAGTTGATAGAGTCCTTTTGCCAAGACGAGGCTAGGGTCAAGGTTTCACTTCTCTGTTTACTTCCCCTTTTATTTTATTCATCCTCTTTTTCCTTCTCCTATCATCTCCCTTTTATTTATTTCAGGCTGCTGTTAAGAGGGCCGCACTAGTGTCGCGGGCCAAGATTCTTTAATGAAGGCCAATCTGTCCAAAGAACATGCAGCCTTGCAAGAGCGGGAGAAGTGGTTGATTGCCCGTCTGAAGGATTGGAGCGCGGAGCTAAAGGCCTCCCAGACCGAGCTGAAGGCTACCCAGACTGAGCTATAGAAAGCTCGGGAGTCAAAAGGAAAGAGCCGAGCCTTGGCACTGATCTAGGTGGAAGAGGCTAGGGAAAGCATCAGGTGAGCACGAGAAGAGGGTCAGGATGAAGGTGAAGTTAAAGGGTGAGCCGAAGGGCGAGCTGAGTTTCTCAACTCAGAGGAAGGGCAGAGGCTTATCCAGCTAATTACGGAGATGACCCGACGGGCTTTTCTTGGTTCTATTGACCTGTACGACATTCTTGTACCTAAGGCCTAGGTCTACTATCACTTCAGACTGGATGCTCAGGAAAAGTGGTCTGGTGAAAACCCTTCTACCCCCTTTGATCGCTCCATCCCTTTCAAGGATCCTCCAGAGCCCACAAGCTTCAAATATGTCGAGGAGGATGACCAGCTTCATCGGCTCAGGGCTCCTGAGTTTGTTGAATGTGTTCGCCAAGCCTTCTGCACCTCTTCTTCAATCTCCTCTCCCCCCATGAACAGTCGCTGACCTTGGCATTACCAGCGATTGTGTCTTCTCTTACCTTTGCCAATTTGGACAAGCTCCAGAGCAGCGCCCAATTCGAGCGAGATTTTGGAGAAGTCACCAGGGTGACTGAGCAAATTGGAGGAGAGCTGAATACTGAGGATTACGAATCTTAGGTCGTTCAGTTGTTTGATTTTGCCTTCGTGGTCTGATCTGTAATTTGTGGGCCTGTACCTTAAACAATATTTTTTCTTGTTTTTATTCTTGTTTGTTTATGCTCTGAGAATTTCCTGGAATATAAGAAACCCTAGTACTATCTGTACTTTTTCCCCTTTCTATAAAATCTTCTTTTTCTCTGCATATATTCATTATGGCTCCGCATTTTATACTTGAAGAAGTTGACATCTTGAAGAAGAAGAACCTTTCTTTTTTCAATGAAAACTTCCATCTTTCTGAGGAGAACGCTTAACTTCGCGAGAAGTTCTCTCAGTTACGCAAAATCTTAGAAAGGAAAAGGCAGAACAAGCACCATTACAAGCACGAGTGGGCGGAGCTTCGCCATCTCAATCGTCAACTCCAGGAGGAAAGGGCTGACTTACTCGTGTCAGTGTGTCGTCTGACCACCACCGCCGGCGAGGCTCATTTTGAAACCGAGCGAGTAGATGGGTACCGCCAATGCCTTTATGAGACCGAACGGGAGCTGTAGCGCATTCGACGAGTTTTGGCTGCTGATAAGAGGACCTCTTCATCTCATCCCTGATGCCGCTTTAAATCTATCCCGATGTATTTCCATATCTTGTATTTTTCCTGAACGGTGCTAGTTTGCCTTTACACATTTGTAATCGAATCAATTCTGGAGTCGGCATAGGTTGTTTTTCCTTTAAATAAATCCTTGAGATTTGACCTTTGTTTTGCTTTTTTTTAGTAGTGTTCATTTCTTGGCCAATCAGGCTAACCTTTTTGGGATTTTATACATTGTGCTGGTAAGCAGCTTAGGTCGGGGATTTCCATTCTCAAACCATTTGGGCTAAAATTTTGGGGCTTTCGTCCTTAACTGACTATCAGGTCAGATCACGATTATCCTTCCCTTGGACAATCGGGCCAGAATTCTGGGGCTCGTGCCCTTAACTGACAATCAAGTCAGGCCAGGGAAATCCTTCCCTTAGCTAATCGGGCAAAAATTTTTGGGGCTCGTGCCCTCAACTGACAATCAGGCCAGGTAAGGGAAATCCTCCCTTGGACAATCGGGCCAAAATATTTGGGGCTCGTGCCCTTAACTGACAATCAGGTCAGGTCAGGGAAATCCTTCCCTTGGCCAATTGGGCCAAAATTTTGGGGCTCGTACCCTTAACTGACAATCATGTCAGGTCAGGGAAATCCTTCCCTTGGCCAATCGGGACAAAATTTTTGGAGCTCGTGCCCTCAACTGACAATCAGGCTAGGTCAGGTCAGGGAAATCCTTCTCTTGGCCAATCGGGCAAAAATCTTTGGGGCACGTGCCCTTAACTGACAATCACAAGTTGACAGAATCAGTAATTTTTATAAATAATCGAGTACATCTATTTCACATATAATATTTCCGTAAATTTGATACATTCCATGGCCGTGGTAATTTGACTCCGTCCATTTGCTCAAGTTCATATGCACCTCCTGCAAGAATTTTGACGATCCCTGCCAAGATGCATCCAACTTACCTCTAATTTTACCTAAATCAGCTCTGCGAAGAACCAGATCTCCCATCCGAAATTAACGATTGACCACCGAATTATTATAAATTGCCCGAATTCTTCCGCGCATGTGCTCAATTTTCACAAAGGCTTGTTCTCTTTTTTCCTCCGCCAAATCCAAGGCGTCTTGTATCAACAACTCATTTTGGTCTTTACTCAAGTTCAATATTCTGTAGGATTCTATACCGACCTTTGCGGGGGTCACGACATCCATACCGTACACCAAGCTAAATGGCGTTCTCCCGTACCTTCTTTAGGGTTCTTTCGGTATGCCCACAGGATCAAGCTGAGCTCTTCTATCCACTTGCCTTCTGATTTTTCTAGGCGCGCTCTAATTCCCTGCACTAAAATCCGATTGGTTACTTCGACCTGGCCATTCGCCTGGGGGTGATAGACAGAAGTGAAATGCTGCTCTATCTTCATTTTTGTGCACCAGGCCCGAATCCGAGATTCCATAAACTGCGTGCCATTATCTGACATTAAGATCCTTGGGACACCAAATCGGCACACCACATTTTTCCACAAGAAACCCATTACTGCCTCCTTTGTAATTTTTGCTATAGCCTCAACTTCCACCCAATTACTAAAATAGTCTATGGCCACTATTAGGAACTTCTTCTGGGCCGGGGCTATGGGGAAATGTCCAACCAGATCTATCCCCCATTTTGCAAAGGGGTAGGGAGAGCTCATTGTCATGAGCTCCTATGCAAGTCGATGCACGAGGGGAGAGTTCTTCTGGCACTTGTCGCACTTCCTCACAAAGTCTTCTGCATCCTTTCTTAACTGTGGCCAATAATAGCCAACTCTCACTATTTACTTGATAGAGTCCTAGCGCCCATGTGGTTTCCGCATCACCCCTCGTGAATTTCCTTGAAAACATGAGCGCCCTCTTTCAGGCTTAAGCACCGCAAAAGAGGTCGCCCGAACCCTCTTTTGAACAACTCTCCTTTTATCAAACAAAAATGAGACGACCTGATTTGCACCTTTGCTGCCTCCCTCTAATTCTCAGGCAGTTCTCCTTTGTCCAAATATACCTTGATCGGGGAGCACCAGTCCTTTTCTTCCTCTAGCGCATTTATCTCTCCTTCCCCGAATTCTTGGTATGCCATGAGCACGGTAATGATCCTCTCTTGGCAATCTGTTGCTGAACTGGCCACCTTAGCTAACTAATTATCTAGACCATTCTCCTCCCTGGGAGCTTGAAGTACGTTTAAAACTTTCATGGCCTTTGCTAATTCATGGAACTGGGCTAAGTACTTCCGCATGTGCTCGTATTTCACGTCAAACTCATCTCTTATCTTTTTATAGATAAACGGGAGTCTACTCAGGCACATATGCACTCTTCCCCGAGCTCTTTCACCATCTGTATCCCTCTTAGAAGGGCCTCGTACTCTGCTCCGTTGTTGGACAAGGGATAGTTCATTCGTACCGCGTACTCCTAACTCACGCCTTCAGGATTTATCAGAACTATTTTCGTGCCACAACCCAAACTTCCTACCGAGGCATCAGTATATATCTCCTATTCTCTCTCTTCTTCAAGGGAGCTGGTCATCTCCTACATGAAATCAACCAACGCTTGGGCTTTAATCGCTGTTCGTCCTTTAAAATTGATGTCAAACTCGCTGAGCTCAATTATCTGTTTCACTAAACACCCTGAGACCTCTGGTTTACTCATGATTACTTTCAGAGGCAGGTTAGTTCTGACCACTATCTCATGTGAAAGAAAATAGATGCAGAGTTTGTGAGCCATTCTGACCAGAGCTAGCATAGCTCGTTCTACCTCCACATACCGGAGCTCGGCAGCATGTAACACCTTGCTCCAATAATATATTGGCTTCTGCACCTTACTTTCTTCTCTAATCAAAACCATACTCACCGCTTGCTTCCCCACAGATAAGTATAAGATCAAAGGCTCTTCCTGGACTGGCTTGGTAAGTAGCGACATGTCGACCAAATGTTCTTTTAATTTCTGAAATGCCTCCTGGCATTCTTCTTCCCATTGAAATCGAGCATTCTTTCGCAAGGCTCAAAAAAATGGTAAGATTTTTTCCGCCGAGCGCGAAATAAACCTGCTCAGGGCCGCTATCTGACCTGCTAGGCATTGTATTTCCTTAACATTCTTTGGAGGCTGCATATCCATAATGGTTTTAACTTTCTCTATATTGGCCTCTATTCCCCTCTTTCTGACCATATAACCAAGGAACTTTTCAGCTCTTACCCCAAATGCGCATTTCTTGGGGTTGAGCTTCATTGTGTATTTTCTCAAGGTATTGAAAGTTTCCTTTACGTCGTCAATGTGCGAGGCTGCCTTGGCACTTTTGACCAGCATGTCATCCACATATACCTCCATATTGCGCCCGAGTTGGGTTTTGAATATTTTATCTACTAGCTGTTGATACGTGGCTCCTGCATTCTTGAGCCCAAATGGCATGACCACGTAGCAATAAGTTCCTCTTTGGGTTATAAAACTGACCCGTTTCAAATCCTCTTCGAACAGCCTGATCTGGTGATATCCTTGCGAGGCGTCCATCATGCTGAGCATTTCACAACCTGAGGTGGAATCTACAAGCTAGTCTATTCTTGGCAACGAGTAGTGGTCTTTGGGACAGGCGCAATTGAGGTCTCTGAAATCAATGCACATCCACCAATCATCCTGTGTCTTTGGTACAAGCACTGCATTGAAAAGCCGTTCTAGAAATTTTATTTCCTGAATGTGCTTAGCTCGCAACAGCTTTTCTACTTCTGCCTCTATAATAGCTTCATTCTCGGGACCAAAGTTGCGCTTCCTTTTTTTACTAGATTCACCGTAGAGCTGATGTTGAGGTGATGCTCAGCTATTGTCAGGTCTATCTCTACTAAGTCCTGGAGAGACCAGGCAAAGACATCCGCGCTATTCCTGAAGAGCGTCACGAGCTCCACCAACACCCCGTGGCTTAGGGTCGTTCCTACTTATTACATATTTGTCCTTATTTTTATTAGTATTTTAGTTAGTTTTTCTTATTGTTTTTGGTATAAGTTGGGTAGATTAAGCTTAATTTTGTTATTTTATACTTCACGCTTATTTTACCGTATTGTGATCTAAATTGATGCAAATAGGTGATTATTCTCTGTTTCTCACCTTATAGCTAAGTAACCGGAAGAGTTCAGTGCATAAAAGACGAAGTTCAATGATTAATAGATGAGAATCGAGCCTTCTGGAGAAGAAGTAGCAGAAATTGAGAGTTAGCGGTAACCCTTACCGCTACTCCTTACCGTTGAAGGTGGACAGAGAGCTCCCAGACCAAACTAACGGTAACCCTAACGGTACCCCCTTACCTCTAACTCCACCGTTAGGAAACAACAGAGAGGTTTAGCGGTATACTTAACGATTACTTTCTTACCGCTACCCACACCGCTGCGGACGGACGAGACTACTCAGAGAGGGTTAACGGTATAGTTAGCGGTAACTCATACTGCTAAGTCTTATCGGTACCGGCCCAAAAACATATTTTTTCCCTAACTTGTGCTCCAAGACATGGGAAAACTATATAAACCCCTCTCTAAATCCATCCCAAAACACACTTATCATCACGAAAAGCCTATTTTCGGTCCTTTGACACCAAATCAACATACTTTTACATCCCATATCATAATAAAAGATCAAGATCGAAGATTAAAGATTCACAAGTTCCAAGCTCCGTTCTTTAGTTCGTGATTCAATTTTCGGCCAAGATCTACGCGTTTTCACCGGAATAGCTGGAGAGTTTACTGCACTTCTTAGTTCAAATAAGTATTCTAAACTTTTTAATTGCTTTCTTAGTTTAATTCATGCGATTAAGTAGTTGCTTTTATTATTGTTCTTGAGTTATTTTATGCTTCAAACCTTAGTTACTTTGGATTATTGGATTCGTAATCTTTTGTCTTAATTTAGTTTATTAAATTTATGCTTGGTTATTGGAGATTCAATATCGTTTATTCTTTTTATGTTACTTAGTTCGTTCATGTTATTTGATTCCGTTTATATGTTTATGATTATTGATTTCATTTATGTTTTGTTCATGATAATTGCTTTTCGTTTATGCTAGTTATTTTTGTTTGAGTTTTATGCGTTTAGATTCGTACAAGCTCTTTAGATTGATTTCTTGGGAGTTAATTCATGATATTAATTTCTATTTGGTTAATTTGTTCGAGATACTTAGTTTTCATTAATGTTATTGCGTTTTAGATTCTTAGATAATCAACTCAAACAAAACCCCCAAATTGTATAAGTTTTCGTGTTAATTCGTGATTAAACAAACATTTGAGATTCCGATTGTTTGTTCCTTAAGATCGACTCGGTTTAGCTTACCACCCTACATGTAAACTCGTACTCTTGCGAGCGAGCTTTTGAATAATTGGAAATATTTATAAAAGTAGGCACACAAAAGCTTGAATCAAAATTTTGGCGCCGTTGCCGCGGAACTAAAGCAAAGGTTTCAAAAAAAAATGTTTGTTCGTATTATTTTCTATCCAACTGTCTATTTATATAATTAGTTTTGCCATTCGATACATTTGGTTTGTTGTTGAGTGCATGAAAGGTAGACGATAACTTCTCCTCGAGCTTGCACCATTCATAGATAACATTCATTGTTCGAATCAAGCAAGACCTCCTCATATTTCTGTTTCTGAAAGCAACTCATTCATCACCACTGACTTTGTTCGCAACAAAATTCTTGATACAATGTTAAGACAAGAAAATTCTTCTCACGGCGATATCATGAATGATCAACCACCTAGAAACCCTCCAATCCCTAATGGAGACGTATATGGGAGCGAACCAATTCGCCCCGGAGGACCAGCACAACCCCGTGAGTATTGGGAAGCAATCCAGCGAAATGTGATGGACAGGAATGAAGAACAAGGTAGAGGAGAAGATAGAAATTATCATCGCCACGACCAAGATACTTAATCTGAGAGATCCTACCTCAGAGATGAACAAATTGACGACTGGTTCATTAACCAAAACAACCATTACAATGAAAGACATGAGTATGATAGAAACTACGCGAGACCTAATAACCGAGAGAGACATCCTAGGGCGGCACGTGAACCTAGACAGTGAGATTTCACGACTCCTCAGGTTGGTCCTTATAGTTCTGCTATTGTGTTGGGAAGGACTGCAAGAGACTTTGAGCTTAAACCTCACATAATCAATAACCTTCCGACACTTCATGGTCTCGCCAATGAAGACCCTGTTAGCTTTTCTTAAAAGATTTTATGCCGAAGTAAGTAGAATCCCATCTTCATGACTTCATCATGAATATTTACAAATGGTGTGTTTTCCAAGTTGCCTCAAGGATAAAGCTAAATCTTGGCTACACAGCTCAAACGACGGGCCATATCAGAAGACAAATTGCCAATCTTGTTCAGCAGGATGGAGAGTTACTACACGAAGCATGGGAGAGATACAAGACACTATTGCAAGCTTGCCCGCATCATCACAACTCTCCAGGTATGGTTAATCAGTTTTTCTACGAAGGATTATTGGACTCCTACAAAAAGCAAGTCGAGACAGCTGCTGGAGGAGATTTTGGGTATTTGACCGCTACGGAAGCTAAGCAGTTATTTGAGAATATGAGCGAGAAATCCAGGCAGACGAATTATAGACCACAAAAGATAAAGGTCAACGAAGTGCCTGAAGTACTAAATGACGAAGAGAATGCTCCTTCAAAGGCCAATGAAACGTGTACTCATTGCGGGGAGCAAGGACATACAGTGGATGTGTGCAAGATGGTGTATTTTGGTGAGTTCGAAGCTGAGGCAAAAGCCATTCAAGATCAGATGCGTCAGCACAAATTTCCCCTTCCTGAAAAGATACCCACAAACAAATTTCAGGCGCAACGTAATTCTCCATATTTGAAGTGGGGTCCTGGAAACCCACATCACACTCCTACGCAAACCGAATCACAACTAGTACCACCACCCCCACCGAATAATTATCCAACGTCGGGACCAGTACCTGCTCCAGTTCAACCGAACGATCAATTTTTAGTTTGACAACAAAACCAAGTCACCGAGATGATTCGAAATCGAGATGGGCTTGCGCAATTAACTACGCAAGTAAATAAGCATTGGGAAACATGGAATGATATCTCCAAAAGTATGAAGAAGTTAGAGACAATGATGGGCCAAATGGCGGCTTCGATGACAAAATCAAAAAATGAGAAGGGCAAATTTCCGAGTCAACCCGAGCAAGCTTTAGCCATTCATATTTTGCGAAGCGAAAAGAAAGTAGATAATGGAGTCGAGATGGAGAAGGAAGAAGGAGAGGTGGCCGAAATTCCAATTACGGTTTCGCCTAAGAAAGACGACCTTAAACCAGTAGACCAAATGCATAAGTCACCAAATCCGTATATTCCGGGATCATTGAAAGGGAAAATATCCGAACCAAGTCCCCACTCCAACGACAATTGACGATCCCACCAAGTTTTCAACTCCGCAACCGAAACAGTCAACAAATACGATTCGTGACAAGGTTCACTTTCCAAGTCGTTTACGTCCAGCCAAAGAAAACAAGAAGTTCATGGAACTCTACAATTTGATGAATAATGTCAACATTAATCTTCCTCTTTTATATGTGATCAAGACAATGCCAGCATACATTAATTTTCTCAAGGATTTAGCCTCAAGGGAACGACGGCTGGCGACGACACAACGAGTAGAGTTACCAAAAGAGGTGGGCGCCATATGCAAGGGTCTATAACCCCCTAAAGAGAAACATCTAGGGAGATTTTTCATAACTATTGCATTAGAGAATGGGCATACAGCACGTGGAATGATTGACCTTGGTGCCGGAATCAATTTGATGCCGTAATCACTATATAAAGAATTTGACCTTGGGACGATGAAGCCGACTACGATGCGACTACAATTGGCGGATCGATCAATCAGACAACCTCTCGGCATTGTTGAAGACGTGTTAGTACAAGTCGGTGAACTTGTAATCTCAGTTGATTTTGTTATACTTGATGTTGGTGAAGTTCCAAAAGAAGGTACGGAGCATACTATTTTGCTAGGACGGCCATTCATGTCCACCTCTCATACACTGATTGATGTGCACAAAGGGAGAATGACTTTATCTATTCTGGGAGAGTCGGTGATGTTTTCACTTAAAGAAATTCACAACACTCCCTATCCGTTCATGCACGATGACTTTCCCTTTATTGATCCTATTGCATCTTGCATCCACGAGCACAAGGAATCACCATTTTAGATGAGTTAAGCATCGAGGACGATGCATTTTGAGTAGGGTGGCAAAAATACTGGAAATTGACTTGAAATAAATCCCTGAAGAATATGAAGGATTTGAAGATTTTGATGAAGAATTGTGCGAAATAGATAATGCACTCGAGCTCGAGCCAAAAGTGGAATTAAAATCACTACCAAATCACTCGAAGTATGTTTTCCTCGAGCCCAATGAAACAAAACCCATCATCATATATTCAGCATTGGCGGAATATGAGGAAAGAGAACTGATTTCGGTGCTGAGTACCTACAAAGAAGCCATAGGATGGAGAATCAGCGACATCAAGGCGATAAGCCCTGTTACTTGTATGCACTGGATCGAGCTTGAGTCTGAAGTGAGGACGGTGAGAGACAGCCAACGGAGACTGACTCCAACGCTTTATGAGGTGGTCAAGAAAGAAATTTTGAAACTTAAAGATGAAGGGATTATTTTTGCTATCTCTGATAGTAAATGGGTGAGCCCGATCCATGTGGTTCCGAAGAAGGGAGGTATCATCATAACCGAAAATGAAAAAGGCGAGATATTCCCAACTCGACTAACTATTGGATGGTGTATGTGTATCGATTATAGAAAGCTAAATGCATCCACTCAAAAAGACCACTTTCCTTTGTCGTTCATCGACCAACTTCTCGACAAACTTGCCGGACATGAATTCTATTGCTTTTTGGATGGCATCTCGGGCTTTTACCAAGTGTCCATTTCTCTGGGATATCAAAGTAAGACGACATTCACGTGCCCTTTCGGCACATTTGCTTTTCGGAGGATGCCTTTCGGTTTGTGCAATGCACCAACGACTTTTCAAAGGTGTATCTTTCAGTTTTTACTGATTTTATAGATGAATTTTCAATTTTTGGTTTGTCTTTCGAGTTTTTTTTTATCTAATTTATCTAAGGTTTTAGAACGTTGCATCGAGAAGAATCTTACATTGAGTTGGGAGAAATCCCATTTTATGGTAAAAATTGGTACTGTTTTAGACCATGTTGTTTCTAATAGGGGGTTGGAAGTTGAGAAAGCTAAAATTGACGTTATTGAAACTCTTCCTCCCCCTCGTGATGATGTGAAAGGTATTAGGAGTTTTCTTGGTCATGCAGGTTTTTATAAATGTTTTATTAAAAATTTCTCAAAAATTAGCCGTCCACTTTGTAAACACTTGACTTTAGATACTCCTTTGGTTTTTAATGAAGAATGTATGAATGCGTTTAATGAGCTCAAAGAGAGTCTTACTTCTGCTCCGGTAGTTGTTGCCCCTGATTGGACCTTGCCTTTCGAAATATGTGTGATGCTTCAAATGAAGTGGTGGGGTCCATTTTAGGACAACGTGTGGATAAGCTTCTTAGGGTAATTTATTATGCGAGTTACATGTTAAACGATAACCAATGTAACTATACCACGACTGAAAAAGAATTATTAGTAGTTGTATTTTCACTTGATAAATTTAGATCTTATATAGTGGGAGCGAAAGTAATTGTATATACGGATCATGCTGCATTGCGTCACTTATTTTCTAAACCTCAAAGCAAACCACGTCTGATTAGGTGGATTTTATTATTGCAAGAATTTGATGTAGAAATAAAAGATAGGCGTGGATGTGAAAACGTTGTAGCTGACCATTTTTCTAGGATGATAACTGAGGATGATGGTAGTGAAAAACTTATGATTAATGATTTATTCCCTTACGAGAATGCGTATATTCTTGAGCAATTAATTACTCCTTGGTATGCTGATATTGTGAACTATCTTGCTTGCAACATTATACCTAACCACCTATCCTACCAAGAAAGGAAGAGATTTTTGAATAAATGCAGGGATTATTTTTGGGACGATCCTTATGTGTTCAAACGCTGTAAAAATGGGCTAAACAGAAGATGCGTTCCAAACGATGAGATGGGGAGTATATTGCATTTTTGCCACGATCAAGGAGGGCATTTCAGAGCTCAAAAGATAGTATTTAAGGTATTGCAAGCCTGATTCTATTGGCCAAGTTTACTTGCTGATGTATACGAATACTGCGAAATATGCAACAATTGCCAATGAACCGGAAACATAGGAAAACGAGATGAGATGCCACTGTGCCTAATCAAGTGGTAGAGGTTTTTTATGTATGGGGAGTTGATTTCATGGGACCTTTTCCCAAAAGAAGAGACTTTGAGTATATCCTAGTAGGAGTCGACTATGTATCCAAGTGGGTGGAGGCGATCCCCGCGCGAAGAGCGAATGCGGAGATCATGCTTAAATTCTTACAAGAAAGCATTTTTAATAGATTCGGAGTGCCAAAAATGATTATAAGTGATGGAGGGAGCCATTTATGCAACCGAGCCTTTGAGATGTTGATGAAAATATATGGAGTCCGGCACAAGGTAGATACACCATACCATCCTCAAACTTCTGGACAAGTCAAAATGAGCAATCGCCAGCTGAAAGCTATCCTCGAGAAAATAGTTGGACCAAATCGTAAAGATTGGGCAGTAAAACTTGTTGACGCACTGTGGGCTTATCGAACAGCCTATAAAAAAGTGCTTGGTATGAGTCCCTTCCGACTCATCTATGGGAAGGCGTGTCATCTACCCGTTGAGATAGAGCACCGAGCCAGTTGGGCCATCCGGAAACTAAATATGAATCACGATGAAGCGGGCAATTATCAGAAATTGGAATTGACCGAACTCGAAGAAATCAGAAATGAATCTTATGATGACGCTTGGAGGCAAAAGAAGATAACAAAGACACGGCATGATCGAAAACTTGTTAATAAACGATTGGAGGTAGGTAAATTAGCCTTGGTCTATAATTCTCGATTGAAGCTCTTTCCAGGTAAGCTTAAGTCAAGATGGAGTGGTCCATTTTTGATCAAATAAATCAATGAATTTGGAGCGGTCACTCTTTACGATGAGAAGAGGGATGCAACATTTCAAGTCAATGGGCACCGAGTAAAGTTGTATCATGATGGAGTGGTAGCAAATCAAGATCGTGAAGTGTTGAAGTTGGTGGACCCGCCTCTAGCTGAAAATTGATTGCTAAAATTTGCGTCGAGCAAGCAACATTAAAAGATGCGCTTCTTGGGAGGCAACCCAAGCATGGGTATTATTTTCTTTCTTTTTAAGTTTCTTTTTGAAAATTTCTTTCTTTTATTTTATTCATAATTGAGTCTATGTGATGGTACGTTTACGCGATGTTGATGTGCAGAAAAATTTAAAAAATTCACCTAATCTGGGAATCTAGCGGTTACCTAACGGTAACCCATACCGCTAGCTCTTACCGTTAGAATGCTGGGTGTAACGAGGATGATCAAACCGCTAAACTACCGCTAGCTGGAAACGAAAGGGTGTAACAGTGTAACTAATGGTCATTTTAACCAGTAAGTCACCGCTAGGGAGTAGCAGGAAGTTTAATGATATTTCTAGTGGTAACCCTTACTACTAGGGTAACCGTTACCGACTCTGCAAAATTTGGAAAGAATCGGGCTGCGAACTTTGGTAATATTAATCCCACCAGGTAAGTAAATTTATGGTATTATTTTCCACGAATTTTGACTGAGTTTTAAGTCTAGATCTATTACCTTAAGAGAGTTCTAAATTTAATAGGTAAGTTTAATATCTCTTACCTTAATTAAAACTGGGAAAAATCTAGGACTCCTATTTTCAAGAGCCAATAACTCCTATATAAACCACCCCTTAGACACCATATATTTCACAATTTTATTTTGTTCTAAACCTATCTACTCCAAAAATTCTCCATAACTTCAAACACCATGAGGTCGATCCCACAAGCCCTTAAAAACCACGAACAAAGGTGGATTTCGAGAAGGGAGCACGAAGAAGAGTTGGCTAAGTTGCAAGGCGAAATCGAGAAGGTGAAGGCCACGAATAATGGTTTCCAACTAGACGAAGTTAATACCACCTTGAAAATCAACGCATTAGAAGATAGCTTGAAGAAAGCGGGAGAAGTGAATGCGAGGTTGAGAAACACAATTTCCTAACTGAAAAGGGAGAACAAGGAACTGAAGGCAGCTAAGCGAAGCCTCAATCGTAGTCTTGAAAAAGGGATAGAAGACCCAAAGGAGCATGACGAGACCCCAGAAGAGATTCAAGATCAACTCCTCATGGCTGGAGAGGAGATTGAGAAACTAACAACTCAAAATACTCAGTTTCTATGGGATGAAGCTGAACTTGCAAGCGGAATTATTATGTGGCAGAAGCGTCTAGAAGAGAAGGAGGCCGAATTAGTTGAGGAATTGAGAGACGGTCTCGACCTCCTACATGAGAACTATGAGATTCGAGGAGAAATATTTGCACTCCAACGCCGAGTCAACGAGTTGGAGGCCTAAATTGAAGATCTTGAGGAAGGTAACGCAGTGCACCAATGGAACATTTGATATTGGAAGCAGCATCTAGAAGAGGCTAACAAAAAGATTAACGAGCTTGAGAACATGCACTATGGACCGAACTTCCCTTGACCCTTAGGACGTTTCTATTATCTAATTATTTAGGCAATATTTAAGTTTTTAATTAAGTTATTATCGAGTCATAGGATTGTTATCCTATTCTATCTAGTTTATTTTATTTTATTGCAATTTTAATTTTATTTAATTCCATTGTCTAAGTCTCACGTCAAGAATTAATAAAATTTTAATTTCGTACGTTTCATCTTTATTTTGATTTCTATTTTACTTTTATGCTTGGACGTTTTTTATTTTTCTTGTGAGACTGTGAAGTTTTACCACGTTAACGGTGACTTAGCGGAAACCTTTACCGCTACGATTACTGTTAGGCACCAGCAGAAAATCTAGAGATATTGGCTAGCGATTACCCTTACCGCTACGCCTTACCGCTAAATCATTAAAAGCCCGTCCTGTAGTAAGTATAAATCAGAAAATTTTAGGGCTAATCGTTATTTCCAAATCGTTAGAACTGAAACATCATCGCTGCCACTCTTGAGAGAATATCGTTACCCTGACCGCTATATCACTAACCGCTGCAAATCAACAACGCCGTAGTCCAGCGACTTCGGTCGCTATCCAGCTCCGGAATTCAAAGGACGAACTGTTCGCCGCAAATTCTTCTAGTTCTAATCTCGCAGCGATTTGGGGTAGGCGTGGCTTGCTCATCTTTATTGAAACTGTTTGGTTGGGATGGCATGTTATTTAGATTAGATTGTTTAGATCGATTTTGTTTGAGAAACCACCGGTAAATTTTCTGCACACGAACTGTTCGAGGAAAGCGCTAGCGGTATCAGTAACGGTACTAGTGACCGCTAGCGTACCGCTAAAACTTAGCGATAAGAGGTAACATTTAGGTTTACCGCTAGGCCTAACCTCTAAGTGCTCTGCCGGTTCAGATTTTTCGAAAGTTGAGGACCGTTTTTAAGGTCACATTCCGACCACTTTTACAGCCGCAATCCGGCCATTTGTTACATCATTCCGATGCCATGGCCTCATCATCACGCAATACAAGAAAGAACGTGCAATGGATGATTGGATCCCGGTTCAAAGTTTACGATGACGAAGTCGATCTTTATAATTCATTGTTGAACCGGCTGATTGTGAATCCGGTGGTCATCGATGTTGATTTCTGGATAAACTAGGTATCCCAAGGCTATCCATTCTCCGAAACATTTATTGGGTATCAACAACCTCAACTGCATCCAATGGGCTTGGATTCAAGTAGCAGCCTACGAGCAAATGATGCTCGAGTTTTACACTTCGTTTGAGATCGTGGCCGATAACACATTGACATGTCGATTCGGGGGCCGAGAGTACAATATCACCCTTGAGATGATCACGGCCATATTCGGTTTTGAAGGCCTACTAACGCTCCGTGAACGAGACTATCATTATAATGAGCGAGAGTTTTGGGCAGAGATTTCGTATCCGGATAGTGAGGGGAGTAGTTAATACCCCCTCATGATGGTGAAAGATAATGCGTCATATGCCACGTATCGGTTCTTGGCTCGATTTGTGATCGCCAAGGAGGAGCCAACATTGATTAAGAGGGACGAGCTGTATGCCATGTGGTGCATGACTAAGGGGAAACTAGTCCAAATTTACCCCTTGATCATTAAGTACTTGAAGAGCGTGGAGAAGATTAGCGACGTACGACCGGTTCCTATGTCGCATGGGACTTCCATCACGGGCATTGCCGAGGTGTGCGGGTACGCACTAAGGGACAACGACATTGTGCACGCTTGTCAGCCACTGTCACTTTTGTGGCGTATGGTTCGAGTCCCCAGGCAACCGAGAGGAGAAAGACAATTGATAACGCAATTGTGGGCAAATGTTGAGGAGAATGAAGAGGAAGAAGAGGAAGACGACGACGATGATGAAGAGAATGAGGCTGGCGAGGAAACGCCGATGGTTGATGAGGGAGACACTGGGACTCATGATGGACCCGCGTTTGGATCTACTGGAGGATCATCACAGTGGGGTCGGCCCGAGTTCGAAGCCTACTTGACCGACTATAGGGAGTTTAAGCTGAATGTCTATGACTGACTTTCGGGCATTGAGTACGATGCCCAGGCAGCAAAGATGGATGCACGCCTCGGCTTTGAAGTGGCTCGCGAGGCGAACGAGAACGCGAGGTTGACAGTGATGGAGGCTAGACGTGGGCATAGCAAGGCCCGGTCCGCACGTGAGGAGGCTCGCCGAGGTAGAGAGGTGAGCGAGGCCAACAAGGATATGCTGACCGGATTGATAGCCGACTTTGCCCAATTTATGGGGCGATGGCCTCCTTCTCCACCACCTAAAGTGATATTTTTATTTGTGTTTTATTTTATGTTGGAAAATGTTTTTATTTTCTTTGCACTTTTTATTTTCTTGTTATTTTGTTTTGGAAGTTCTTGTTAAGGGACAATTCCAATCACGAGAAGACAACGACCATTTGCACGACATCAACGTGAGCGACTCGACTTTTTAAGTTTTCAGGGAAGTTTTTCTTTTCCTTACATTGTTTAATTTTATTTGTGCTTTTGGAAATTCTGAGATTGCCGAGTTTTGAGAGAGGGGGAGGGTCGAGTATGATTTGTATTTCGTCTTATGGCCTGTAATAATTAATAACTTCTCATGTTTAATTGCTATTTCTGCGCTGAATTGTTCTTGTCTAGCTTGCCTGTCGAAGTTAACTAAGTATGATTTGATGTTCTTATCTTTGAGCGTGTATATTTTTCAGAATTTATTATTTATATTATGTAAAATGGTATTTGGACGCAATTGATTTCGCAAAACCTTAAAAGAAACGTCAATTCGGATTTTTTCATGCAAAAGCCAGTGAGTAGCCTGAGTGTTTATCATCTTTGCATGTACTTGAGTGAGTTCTGATTTGAGATCTCTTTCAAATCGTTGTGTGTAGTTAGCTTTGAACATTCTGTTAAGGCACAGAAATCACCCTTGTTCTTTTAGCCACTATAAATTGCGAATGAGCCAATCATATCTAAATAACCCATTTCCTATAGCCATGAGTGTTTTTGAGTCTCCTACGATCATTAAAAGCGTGGGGTAGGAGTTAATTATTTTTATTGGTTATTTGTATTTTGGAAATTCTGATGGAGGATTTATGAAAGATTGTAATAGTGTTAAGGATCACCATCTTAAAAAAATACGAGAAAAAGACCCCATAAAAAAAGAATAAAAGGGGGGGGCAAAATAAAAATATAAAAAACAAGAGAGGATGGTGATTCTAGTTGCGTAATTGCCT
>BMAC01001072.1:73353-119309 GCA_014905375.1 Phtheirospermum japonicum
TATACTCCTATTTCGTTTCACCAGACTTGTTTTAACATTATGCACAAGAATTTGTTTTAACATTATGCACAAGAATTAATGGAATAAAGGTATATAACTTACTATCCTTATCAAAACTATTTTGTAAATGATACTCCATCCGTCCAACAAGATTGGGCTCTACGATTAATTACACAACATTTAAAAAATTTAATATGGTTAATATTGTTTGTTCTATTTAATTGTTTATTCATGTCTACTTGGTTTCCGTAGAGGTGATCTAGGTAAATGAACTAGTATGATTATAATTTAATTTAAATAAATAGGGCATGCATGTGAAATAAAAAAATGTAGTAAAAAAGTCTATCATCTTGGACATACAAAATAGCGTAATCAAACATATCTTTTCAAGAAAGATGGAGTGTTGGGGAATGAGTGAGTAGAATTGAAAATATATGTACAAAATATATTTCGAAGCGGCGGGGTTTTATGCAAAAAAAAAAAAAAAATTTTGGCCCTAAGTAAACCCTAACCCTAATACATATTATTTATTTATATTATTTACATTGGGTTTTTAATTTTTATAATTTATTTAAAAATTTTATTAAGTAAAATAAATAAATATATCATAATAATGTCTTAAAATTAAAAGAAGTTTTATTTGAAAATTAAAAATACAATAAAATAATATAAATAAATAAATGACAAGAAATTTTATTTCAAATTAAAAATACAATAAAATTAAAATACACCAACAACGAAGATTAAAATAGCAATTACAGTAATTTCATATTACACGATGCGATCACATTCGTAATGGCGGATTTCCAATGAGATTGTGGTATGACAAATGCAATTTAAATAATTTTTATTGAATACCTAATCCATCGAATCGAATAAAGGTTCTCCATGTTTTATATATGCAGCAGTAAACTCAGCATCGCCTGCTACGTCGTTCCAAAACCGTACTAGCCAATCTGGCGCTTGCACTTTGTTGGTCTTATGATCCCATGTGCAATGTTCGTTCCCCAACATCATATGAAAATGCGTGTATCCTTTTTCCAGAAGTTGAACTCAAGCGGTTATATCGTCCATTGTGAAGTCTTTCCCGAACGCACCATTATTTTTGTCTAACAATATCCACGCGGTATTATTACGTAATCCTCCTCTAGGATCATAGACACCATTGAGCTTACTCTCACGGAGGTCGTCAATAAGCTTAGTATCCATATGGATGTTCCACTCGATTAAATTCGTATAGTAGAAAAATAAATCTTCTTCGAAATTAAAATATGGTACATTGTTAGGCTAATTTGAACTCATTTTCTCTTTTTATTATGAGAATACTTAGATGATGGAGAAAATCAAAGGTGTGAAGTGAATTGTTTTTAAAATATTTATTCCAATATTCCAAATTTATAGATGAGTTACAATTTCACAAGACAGTTGTATTGAATGTGTAGTTGTTGTCACATCTAAAGATGAAAATATAATGCTTTATGTGTAGTCTTGTCACAAAGAAAGTTGAGAAACGTGTGGAATAATATCAGGTATTATCACATCAAAAGTTGGAAAAACTGTTGATACATCTGTAGTATTGTCACCAATAATGTTGGATAAATATTAAATAAATAATTTTATTAAATAAGAAAAAACGAAAGATTACACATTTGATTAAATAAAATACTAGAGAACGTGACAAATTCAAACATTACAAATTAAACATAGTACATAGTTGCACACTCAAACTAAAGTCATTCCAATCCCACTTTATTACACATTGAGAATGCATCAATTGAAAGCTGCTTCCATCTTCTTCCATAATGGTGGCACGCCAAACAAATAATATCTCCGCTATGCATCATCACCGTATTCCTTTATTAAAAAAAGTTAGTAATTGAAATGAAACCAGCACAAACCACATAATTAGTTGTAGACAGATGTGTGGACTTTACATAGGGTGGAGAGACATTATTATTGATAGTGGTATCAATACAGATCAATCCACGTTCTTCATCCAGAAAAACACCATCCTCAAAAAGTATTGCCTTCCACCAACTGTACCTCATCTCCATTTCTTCGATCCTGTCGTAAATTTCTGGAATAGTGGGTGGAATCATGAAACGACTCTGGAGTAGATTTAAGACCTGCGGGACGCTCAAGATAACATACGCTTTTTTTTTTGCACCTCTTTCAACACTTTCATTCTGAGCGCTGAAAAATTCTAAAATGACTTGTTCCATCTCCATGGTCCATAGGGTGAGTGAAGGATCGTAGTAATTATTGTTTATTTTTAGAACATTTAGATGATTTTCGTCAAAATTAGCCATTATTAGCTAGTATAGTTTATATTTCTTGATAAGTTTGTCTATGTGTACATATATATAGATGCATCTTCGCCAGCTAAAATTGATGTGCTATTGTGTTGTCTTGTCATCCAGTACAATTATGTCACATAACGAAAATAAACTTTTGACCACACACACATCAATGAGATGCAGCTTTGCCAGCTACAATTGCTGTGCCATTGTGTTGTCTTGTCATCCGGTACATTGTGTCACAGAACATAAATAAATTTTAGTCCACACACACATATCAATGAGATACAGCTTTGCCAGCTACAATTGTTGTGCCATTGTGTTGTCTTGTCATCAATTTTGCCACAAAACACTCTCAAAACTACTTGAATAATTGCTCTCCTTGCTATAAATACACCGGGGAACAAAAAATGGATAATTCATCAGCAAATACATATCAATTACTTCATATCTTATTTGAAATAAAGCTAATGGCAGATCACTTCTACGACACAGATGATATTTTTACACTTCGGGTAAAAACACTTGATTACGGGTGTGAATTCAACATTAAGTGGACACTTACCAGAGACAAACGTCTATTGGAATTCCTAATTCTCGAAAATAATATTCGAGGATGGAATCCAAATGACGGACCATTACCAAACAACCGAGTGAAAGAAGCCAAATATTTACTTAACTGCTGCTTCAAAAATCACCATGTCGTTTCCAAAGATGATGTCATAGCTAGGATTGTCCAACTTCAAAGATGATTCAAGTTCTTCAAAGAACTGATTCGGACCCTTGGTACTATTTGGAACGGGAATCTGAAAATAGTCTTAGGTGATCATAATGTACGAAAGAAATTTATGCCTGTAAGTTCTACACTCTCTTTTCAATCATTTCAAGTAATTTGAATCTTTCATTATTATTCTAACTTGTTATGATGAATGCAGGATTGTCCAATCAAAAGCTATTGTAACGCTTTTGATGAGGAACCCTTGCTCACAAAAATGCAAGTACTGTTTGGAGATGTTTATCCAACTAACCACAGTGGAAGCTCTACGAGTGGAAGTACAATTGACCATTGCACGTTGGTTTACCGACATTACTCTACCTGTGTGGATTGCGTTTGTATTTTCATTGTGTAATATTTTTATGTTGTTGTACCGACAATGCTCTACTTGTGTGGATTGCGTTTGTGTTTTCATTGTGTAATATTTTTATGTTGTTGTACCGACAATGCTCTACTTGTGTGGATTGCGTTTGTGTTTTCATTGTGTAATATTTTTATGTTGTTGTACCGATAATGCTCTACTGCTGTGGATTGCGTTTGTGTTTTCATTGTTTAATATTTTTTGATAACTACTGATCGATAGAAAATATAAAGTGAACCACGCACTAGGAAACTCGAACATAATAACAATAATTTACACATCATGAAAAATGGTGTGATCCCGTGGCACATTTCTTTTTCTTATACATTTTACGTAGATCGTGATCATGTCTTTGTGGGAGTTGCTGGTTCCTGAATCGGCTCTTCCTCGTCACTTTCGTCACCATGCACATATATACCCCAACTCCAGTGGGAATCGACATCGGAATAGGTGTCATCTGGAAGTCTAGCCGTGAAAAGCCCATGTCATGTGGAGTTGCAAATTTGGTGTTAATATGCGTGGTTTCAGTATGCAGAAGATCGGTAAATGACTGTCCAACATATGTAGAAGTATAAAACTCAGATGTTCCAAATGTATGAACGTAATCACCTCCCTCTTTATACGATGATTGACTAAAAAGATCTATATTCAACACAGAGAAAAAAATTATTGTTTTAATATTAATCGTAAGAAAGTGACATATAAAATGGTTATTAACGAATCACACAATTACCATGATGGATGACTGGTGGTGGCCCGGCTGTGACTGCGGGTGCTCTGCTACGAGAGGATGTTGAGTGGTCAGAGATACTCCTTCTTCCGCTTCTAGACACGGATGCCCTGCGCTCATCTGGAGCATCACGAGAAACACTCCTCCTGTACGGGCCAAATATGCTCCGTCTTCCGCTGCCGGATGCATATGTCGTGCGCTCATCTGGCATATCGTCATGTAACTCATCATGAATACGAAGTCGTTGCATCATCTCATCAGCAACCGAATCAACTACATGGTGCATACGTCGATAAGAGTGAAAATCGTCGTCTCTCTAGCATGTGAAGAGACATGTCAAGGTCGCGGACTCCAAGTACTCTACAAAACATAGATGGTTGAACATCAAAACTAAGAAATAATTAAATTCAATGAGTGGGAAAAGAGTGAATAAAATTTGTTACAATGGCCTCGTAAACGCCGACTTCTGATGGCGGGTATCCTCCCGCTGCATGTCTCTCCAGAGGAGTGATGAAACGCCATGCATTCTGCTGATACCAGCTCCGATATCCGCTCGCCGTACCCGCACCTCTCTGAATTGGAGTGCCTTGTATTCTCGTGGACCATCGTACCTCCCATGCCTGGATCCAGGCATGATGACGTAAAGTCCACTGAATGTGATGCTCCTGTGCCCGAGAGACACTATGCAATGTCTCCACATCAACTACGATGTTCTCTGGTGTACTCTGACGTATGCCGAATTGCCGGGTCACTCGATTGGGAAAATGGAACTCGACAATCGACCAGCATATCAGTGGGCACTAGCTTAGCCAGTTTTGAGTCAAACATCTTTCCCCTATTACTTGTATCTCAGGTGCATCTAAATCGTAGGGTTCCCATGTACACTGCACATTTGAATAATCATCATCAATTTGCACCATATTATCAATATAAGCAATATTTATTCAGTACTCTACCTCTAACTCGTTTAGCGATCAAGTGACTCCCGAAATACTCGTAGTACTCCTAGAGCTCTGCGTATAACTATACTCTACAATCCATCTGCGTAAACATTCAAAGGAAGTTATTAAAATGGAAATGATTACAAATAGATGAATAGCTAGTATTGCAGTTAAAAATTATACCCAGCACCATACGGCGGTACGGGCAATGTGACATCTTCGACTGCATCGTAAAAGGTTCGATGAAGATTGAGAGAACTGTCCATGGACTGTGGTCTAATAGATGAGATTCGGGACCACGCCTAAATCTGTAACAAATCCATTGGACCACTGATCGTCTTCCTATTTTCTTTCGCAGCCATACACAACTCACAATATAAATGTGCAAGTACAACAATAACCAAGCTAATACCTGATGCTGTGTCATCATCCTCAAAATGGCGTAGGTAGCTTACGGAAATATAATTGTTCGTTGCGCTGGGCAACAACAACGAACCTAGCAGTAAAACTGCAATCCCACGAGCGTACTGCACGACCGCGTCCTGCGGCATGTCATCATCTAGCCGTTGTCTTCTGAGGTGCTCAGTCAACGTCTTGAGTTTCAAACGACTCGCACCTTTCATCTCCACCTTATAATCCACCTGCAGGCCTATATAATACATGACATAATCCGCCCATTCCTCGCTGCTCCACTCCTCGTCATCGCCGATCATCGGGGCACCTTCAATCGGAAGACCCCAAATAACAACCACATCCTGAAGAGCAATCGTCGCCTCTCCTACGGGCAGATGAAACGTATGCGTCTCACGGCGCCATCTCTAAACTAGTGCAGTGATCAAATGGCAGTCCAGCTTCGTAATCGCTCCGCAACATGCGACCCCATAAAACCACCAGCGATGTAGCACCGACATAACTCGAGGATGTAGTCCGTTACGCTCGTCCCAAAAAATATTACCTACTGCACGCTTCACCCTCAGAACCTCATCCATAGGACCACCTGCAACGCTGCTCGATCTATGTAAACCCTGCCGGCTCAAGAGCGGGGATGCCATCTGCAAGATAAATACATAAAAACGATCTAGAATGAAATATTATGAGAATGACATATCAGATGAAAAGTTGCAGGAATTAATAAATTCATACAAGAATGAAATATTACTTAAGGAATTCATACAACATAAATTATTAATTCAGATATAAATGCAAATTACAACATCGAGTAGTGTCCAACATTTGTTAACAGAACAATAAATCGAACTACGACATCAAGATGAATATTACTTAGGGAATTCATACAGCAACAATTATTAATGTTCATAGCAATGCGAATTACAAGATCCAGTAGTGCTAGCGAATTACAACATTAGACTCATGGAAAGATTATCGCCGTATCTAACATCAGTGCCCGGAACCAGAACGTCCACCGCCTTATGATGAGCTAGCCACATCTTGCGCACGGTATTTTTGTCTTGCGAGTACTTGTGGTTGGTCCATTTCATTGGGGATCCTACTTCCCCTGAGTCGTCCAACGGTTCGCTGCCTCCTCGTGTGTGGATCATGAACTAATTTAAAACTTGCCTCATTCCAGTCCTCTGCGTCGGGCAACGGTTCAAAAGCCCCAATAGAGTGTGTGTGTAGGTATGCAACATTGCTGTAGTAATCTTGGACGTAAACTCAAGGATCCATTATGAATTCGATACACGCCTTTATTGCATGAGAGCACGGAATTCTGCTGCTCACCCATCTACCACAAGAGCATTCTGCGCTCGACAATGAAACTCAAAAGACTCGAGTATGAACTCCTCCGTTGACCCTCACAGAGACTTTGGCTATTTGTGCTACCCAATTAAAGCCCGTAACGTGGTAAGATGACCTTAAATACTGTCTTGACATGAATAGGTCATTTATCTTATCAGGCCAAAATTGTTGCATGATATGGACTCTTGTTTCATCTTTCAAATGATCATAGAAATTCTGAACATTTCGAAGAAATGTGATTCAGACGATAGTAGTTATTGGGAGACGTCTAGCACGTTTCATCACTCCATTGATGCACTCGGACATGTTGGTCATCAGGATGCCACACCGATTGCCGCCGTCGTGGGACAGTGCCCACTTGCTCTTATCAATGCCATCCAAGTATGCAAATGCATCCGGATCAAGGGCCTTAATCTGCTCCATTATTCTATAGAAGACTGTAACCCTGGGTTCCTCTCCAGCTTTCAAACACATATCCTTCAGTTTCACAGACTTGGCATGCGTATTGAAGTTAGAAGAGACATGCCGCAAACAAAAAAGTTAGAAGCAAATGCCGGAACTTGTTCTAGTGCACTAAAAAGTCCGGCATGTCTGTTAGATATAAGACAAACTCCTTCTATGTCGCGAATAATATATTTTGCAATCATGTGAAGAAACCAATGCTACGAGCTATAACTCTCTGAATCAACAACTGCGTAAGCTAATGGCAAGACTTGTTGGTTGGATTAAACTACAACTGCCATCAACAATGTGTGCTTGTACTTTCCAAGCAAAAAGGTTCCATCAACACTGATCACCATGCGACAATGTCTAAAATCCTCTATACATGGTCGAAATGCCCAAAATACAAATCTTAACATATGCACACCGGGTATTACAGAAGATTTATGTAGCCACTCGACCACTGTCCCTGGGTTGTACGTTTGCAAGGCCTCCAAATATTTTGGTAAATATTGGACTGACTGCTCCCACGTCCCGTACACATTTTAACGAGCCCTCCGCAAACCTTGCCATGTCTTGTGATATGGCACTTCATAATCATATTCTTATTTGACAGCCTTCTGGACATGCAAAGTGCCATATAACGGATCCTGCTCGACGTGAGTGGTAATGAGCATAGTAATCATGTTTTTACACAAATTGGGTTGATCATGACGTGTAAAATATGCAAGAAATCTGTGCGTAGAACCCAATCTTGTGATTACCCAAGCATCCTTCCGTTTACGAAAACTAGCGCGGAGACACCATCCACATTCGAGTAATTCGTTGATTACTGGATTCGAAATGTCTTCATCTACATTATTCTCCCCAAGTAATTTTGACAAACAAATAACTTTCCAAATCGTTAGATTGCTCAGTACCACTCTATACGCACACTTGGCGACGCGCACAGAGTAATCTTTGACAGCCCACATCAAATGTGTTTTATCTCTAAATATCTTACTTGTTCTCAACACTCCTTCGTCTTTATCGTAGCAGTAGTCCGGTTGAGGGACACCAATAGAATCAATAGGAACGTCTTCGTATACATGATCGAAAAATGGTATATTCTTGTATAGTGCCGATCCTCTATCCGCTCGTTCATGGGTTGTAGGGACACGTTCATCCACGGTAGGTTTAAAAGGATCTTCATTTGGTATGCTACCCCCAACTGAAAGAATTCCTCGTCAGTTTCATGACCATCATCTAGTTCATCTAAACTATTTTCGGAATCGCTTTCTTCATCTGGTCGAAGCAATCGGCGGGGTAGTCCGGGATCACCGGTGGGGAAGGGGGATGATGCTCGGTGGAATCTACATTTGCATATCCATCCTCGTCTCGTATAATTGATGCATACATGTCATATTCATTGCCAGAAGACATATTCGCGATATGTGCGCTTACTTCTAAAACCGAATAATTCTTATTAAATAATTAACTACTAAACAAGAACCGAAAAAATTCAAGGTTTCACATAATTAATAATTTCTCACAAATTAAATAATACCCAAAGATTCACGTAATTAGAAATCTTTTCGCAAATAGATAAATTCAATATTCGTAAATAATTAACAACTAAACACAAAAAGAATAAATTAGCATTTTCATAAAATTAATGATTTTCTCATTAAAAAATAAAATAAATTTTATTAAATAATTAACAACTAAATAAGAAACGAATAAATTCGAATTTTTACATAATTAATAATTTCTCACAAAATAAATAAATTAAGACTTTTTTCACATAATTAATAATTTCATATAAACTTAATTCTTCACATAATTAATAATTTTACACAAAATAAATCAATTGACATATTAAAAAATTTAATTATTCACATAATTAATAATTTCATCACAAATAAATAAATTTAAATTCACAAGCAATTAAAAACTAAAACTAACAAAAACATATAAATTCACTAAAAAAAATAATCACAAATATATAAATTCACTAAAAAAATCACAAACATATTCTACAAATATTCACATTTAAATTCACTAAAAAGAAATTTACAAACATATCCTACAAATATTCAAATTTAAATTCATGAAATATATAAATTTAAAAGAAAAAAATTAACAACTATCATATTTATAACAAATGGGTAATTGATTCACCTAACAAATAATTACAATTGATTAAAATAACTACTTTCATAAAAATAAATTAAAACATACCTTGAATTGGGGAATGAATGGAGGATTGTCTTTCTCCTTGCCCTCTGCTCTCTTGGTTGCTGCTTGCTGGGGGATGAAATTGTGTGGTGTGTGGTTGGTGTGTGCGTGTGTAATAATTATTAGGGCCGAATTTTATTTTATTGTTGCACAAAACTCCCGGGACGCCACTCCCAAAGGCGTCCCGACTCCAGTATATTTTTTTTTTGGAAAAATCCAACCAGGATGCCACTCCGAAAGGCCCCCACATTTTTTTTTTCAGTTCCATCCCAAAAGAAAATTATTTTGTCTTTGAGGTCCGGGACGCCCTTGGGAGTGGCGTCCCGATGTATTTTTCTAGAACGGTTTCTTTGTCTACCTTCTAGAATGTGTGCGGGACGCGTCTAGGAGTGGCGTCCCGACCCAAAGAATCAATATTTTTTCAATATATATTAATTTTTCAATTTGAAATTAAAAATATATTAATTATTTAATTAAACCGAAGTATTAACATATGCATTTTCTTTACTGGAGCTCATAATTTATATTTTGGAGTTCATAAATCTTAAAAAACGATGTATGTTAGCAAGTGTATTTCCTTTTCTAAAGCGTTTAAAAATACTGCTGAAAAAGACTCCTTTTGTTCCTTCAATTCATATTTTGGGAAATTGATCCAGCAGTACACCAATTTTGCCACCTATATTTGGTGGGATGTATACAATGAAACGCCATATAGTATAGCATTGTCATTACGCTATTTTATTTTTGCATTTATTTTAAACGTAATTTATATTTATTAGCTTAGAAATTATAATTAAATTGTATTCAATTAATTTGATAGAAATTAATATTAAAGTATTTATAAGTGATAAAAATTTAAGTATATTCTGATTTCTAATTTAGCAATAATAAATTAAATGTACTATGAGATTTAAAACTACACATAAAATTATAAGTATTACATAATTATAAAATGCAAAAATATAACTTATGTTTCTTTAATAATATTATTATGAATTGATTTTTTTTAATTAATATCATAGCACCTTTAGCGAGAAAGACCTATAAAATGAAAACTAATCGAAAATGGCCACGAGCCGGCCATAAAACTAAAAAGAAATATAAGCTTCAAATAACTTGTGGTCCTTAAACAAAAGCTTTGAAACCTGTTGCCGGAACGACCCTGAAAGTATTCCGCGCGTGAGCCTAGCTGTTCAATCGAGCACATCATGAATAAAAGTAGTAGCAAGGCAGTTGTTGACGATAAGGACCAGCATGCCGCATCATATTTTTGCAAAAAGAATCCACCCCGAAACAAACCCACACACTCGCTATTAGGGATATAACAATAAAACTGAGATAACAATTGGAGATAATCAAAACTAACATAGATCTACAAGCAGTGATCAAAAATTTCTTAGCACTGTAATTTGAAATTGGTTTTGAGAAATCGTCTCCGCAATAATACGGAGTCGATTGTAGAGCGGTAAGTTGATCCCGAGTCTTTTCTCTCGAGGAAGGCTAATCGGAAGCTATTTCGCGTTTGATTTCCGTGAAGTAAGATAAAACTAACCTAACTATACTAAATAAAGCGTAGTTCACTTTGGTTTGGATTTTTGAAAGATAATCAACAAAGACAAGAATTAAAAGTGATTTAAATGAAAATAATGAAAAATGAGGGTTTAGGGTGTTTGGTTCGTCTCCACGATTAATCGATTTTCCCCAATCACTTAATCCATAATTCGCGGTTGTCAATCCCAAATGTCGATCAAGTATTGGGATCGTCAATCCAAATTCTCGATTTTGTCAATCCCGAGTTTTAACAAACTCCGATTAATGGCTCTAAACGAACCTAGTCCCTAACAGCCGATCGACTGCTAAGCTGCAACATTCCGGAACCCTTAGTCAGTCAGTCGATCAACTTTCGTGGTCGATAGGCAGAGAAATACACGGAGTCAGCCATCGGTGTCTTTATATGAAATTTATCCCTATCTCTTGGCTTTCAGTTGGTGTTTGATTTGTGTCTATTGAACTTTTCTTCCGAGAGTTATTGGCTCCGCCCACAAACCTGTCACAAGCGAGGCCATGGCGCACCGTCTCCACTTAAATCTGGTTTTTACCATTTTTTGCCTCAGAATTTGGGATTCTTGTAAACACAAAAGTTTTAGAGATTTCTCCTAGATTTCCAATGATATAAGGTGGTGGCAAATGGCACTAGTTGTTTTGGAGTTATGCTTGTATTACGACAACTTATATATTCATCGAGCGAATGCGTGAGGCGACAATGAATATGACCACATTTCTCGTCGTTTCCGGTCGACCCTCGCACCAAAGATATGTCGAGGCTTGGAAATGAATTTCTCAGGTTTGAATCATCTTCCGACCTCGTCCCGGGCCCACTTTGACCGAAGTTGACCTTCAAAATAAAAACTAATAAATAATAAAAAAACCTAATAAAATATAAGGAAAACTACTAAAAACAAAGAAAACACTACAAAACCTAAAATGATGCAAAATATGTCAAGTGGACTCCAAGACCACATAAATACAAGCAAATCACGCACAAATGAGCCGCAAAGATGTCGTAAAAAAAACGTACAAAGATGTGAAAATCGAACAGTAAAGAATTTGAACTCTCTCCTTAAGAGTCTTGGTGCCCCGTACGAAATGCTCATAGATCTATGGCAATAAATCTCTCAAGATACAATGACAATGGAGGTGGAAGGAGAAGTCAATCGAGTCATCCTAGAGAACGAGAACTAGGCAGATAAATGAGCAAAACCCAAACTGTAAACTATTTGATACGTGAGGCAGGAAGGGAAAATATGAGATGCTTGAATGATGATGATTTTTATATGTACGAATTTACACTGCATAGGGGGTAGTATTTATATTTGAGAGATAATCCTTAAACAAAGAAGTAAATCACAGGAATTATGATTCCTGATACAAGTCAAACTCCTAGTCTTACTCTACAAGAAATGACTGGAAGGTTCTGGAAAAGGTTCAAATCTTAAGGTCCAAGACCATCAAGGAAAGGCCATAGGCCAGTGGTCATGAACCACAAACCATGTGGTGCGAGCCACGAGCCCGAGACCGAGCCGAGCTGGGCGAGCGGGTGGTGGTGGCGCTTGTGGGGACTTCCAACTCCACTCAACTTGTAACCAATGCTCATCTCACTTCATTTAATAAAGGTATCTAGATATGAGTCTCCTTCCTATGTGGGACTTTCCATTTCCCGAATGGAAATCTCTCACTATCTCTTCAACTTCCAGATTTACTTCTCAAATGTCCAACTTTGATCATTGGTTTCTCACTCATCCAAACACAGATTTGTGAAACTGAATATACCACATTTATCTACTCAGAATGTTGATTAAGAATGTGAATCTCGTTTCCAAAAATAACAAACTTTCCATTTTTAGAATATTGAGAAAAAATTTCCAAAAATAACTTCTCAAATCTTCTTTTCTCCAACAATCCCCCAAATGAGTGCAAATCAATGTATGATGCATGTGACTCATTTGCTCAGTTTTCGCCGAAATGTTATTACATCTGGTCAGGTAGCTTTTGACTTTGAACCCTTCTCAATAAAGTACCATTAGATATACCCGCAGCTCAATTGATAATGTCATTGAAATATTTTGCTTACGACTATACCAAGACAATGATATTTACATAACAACGCTTATAATACTTCTCAAGTTATTAAAGTTATGTCCATTTTGGCCTTAGAACACCCTGGGGAACCTTAAGTGCTCCAGTAGAGACGGCCTCCTCTACACTTAAATAGGTGACCTTGATATCAGAAGTATCATTCAATACTCCACCTTAATAGGTATATATCATCATTGAAAGTCTTAGAATTAACCTCACCACTTTCAGTAAGCATACCACTTGGTTATGTTCTCTAGGGATGGGCTATCTCATGGATAGGTACCAAGTGTTTAGAACTAAATAGTATAAAGTTTGGTTGTTTTATTGAACCATGTTTTTCGGATCTCCAGTCATCATGGTTGGGTGTTTACTAAAGACCATTCTTTAGATGTGGATTTTACCCCCATTCCCTCAAGAAATGTATGGAATTGATCTCGGTTTAAACTCTTTATAAGCGGATCCACTACATTTTCCTTTGATTTCACATAATCAACGAAAGTTATTCCTCTTGAGATCAATTCCTTAATGGTATTGTGTCTCCGAGAAATATATCGCAATTTACCGTTATACATTTCATTGTAAGCCCTTTTGATAGCAGCTTGATTATCGTACATGGGATGTCCTCGAGAAAATTTTAAAGCCACTCAGCCTCATCACCAGCTTTACTCATGGCTATGGATTTTGTTTCCATGGTGGATCGGGCTATACATGTTTACTTGGTGGACCTCCAAGATACAACACCTCCACCAATGGTAAAAACATACCCACCAGTAGAGTGTGAATCCTGTAAATTTGATATCCAGTTAGCATCGCATTACCCTTCTAGTACTTTTGGATATATCGTATAATGCAGCCCATAACTCAAGGTATACTTCAAGTATCATCATACGCTAGTTAACCTTTTCCAGTGGCCAATGTTCGGATTACTTGTGAACCTACTTTGTTTATTCACTGAGAAATATAAATCCAGTGTTGTATAATTCGCAAGGTATATGAGACTTACAATGATCCTAGCATATTCCAGTTGAACCACTAGACCACCTTTATTTTCCAACAAACATAGGTTATCATCGGAGTTTTAGCCATTTCACCATCAAATGCATTAAACTTTTTCAGTATGCTTTCCACATAGTGGGACTAAGAAAGAACTATGCCATTTGAGTTCCCTATGATCTTGATCCCAAGGATCACATCGGCTAAACCCATATCTTTCATATAAAAGTTATCTTTTAACATGTTCTTTGTACTAGTGATCATATCACGAGAGTTACTTAATATCAACATGTCATCAATGTAAAGACAAACATTGACAAAAGAGTTAGGTGTGCTCTTTACATAAACACATTTATTGCATTTATTAATGTGAAAGTCATTTGACATCATCACAGTCTCAAACTTCCATTGCTTTGTTGTGTTTCAATCCATACAGTTATTTAACAAGTCTACACAAGTTGTTCTCTTGACCAGGAACTACAAACCCTTCAGGTTGTACCATATAAATATCTTCATCTAACTCACCATTAATAAATGTAGTTTTCACATCCATTTGGTGAATTTCAAGATTGTGCAGTGCATCAATTGCCAAAGTCACCCTAATAGAGGCGATTCTCGTTATATGTGAATAAGTATCAAAGTAGCCGTATCATTCTCTTTGTTTAAAGTATTTAGCTACAAGCCTAGATTTATACTAATCAGTCGAGCCATCTTCTTTATACTTTCTCTTTAGGACCCACTTGCATCCTAGGAGCTTGTTACCATGGGAAGATCGACCAACTCCCATGTATGAATCTACATAAATAAATCAATCTCAGCATTGATGACATCCTTCCACATAAGAGCATCAGGACTAGACAAGGTTTCTTGAATGGTAAGAGGTTCATTATCAAACAAATAGATCATGAAATTCAAACCATATGTTTTAGAAGTCCTAGCCCTTTTACTGCGACTTGGTTCATCATCATCATCATCATCATCACCATCTTGTGATGCATCTGCAAGGGGTGTTGCTTCATCTTCAGCATCACGAGAACTCTTGTTTGAACCATCACCATTTCGTTTGCAAGGATAAATGTGTTCAAAGAATACTGCATTCCTTGATTCAATGATTGTTCCTTCAGTCACATCAATTATATCAGACTTATGTAATAGAAACCTATATGCAAGGCTATTATGCACATATCTAATGAAGATACAATCGAGTGTTTTAGGTCCTATCTTCACTTGATTCGGCTCTGGAACTGTTACCTTAGCCAAGAACCCCCACACTTTGAGGTAACTGTAAGCGGAGGCTTTACCTTTCCATAGATACTATGGAGTCTTTTCCTTTTTCGTGTGGGGTACCTTATTCAAAATATGGTTAGCGAAAAGGATCGCCTCCACCCACATATTTGGGGGTAACACTAAACTAATTAACATAGCGTTCGTCATTTCTTGCAGGGTTTGATTCTTGCATTCAGTGACGCCATTTGATTGAGGTGAACATGGAGTATTTGTTTGATGAATTGTGCTATGTTCAGCACACAACTCATGAAATGGTGAAACATAATCTCCACCTCTATCACGTCGAATTGCCTTAATTCGTGTGTTTAGTTGATTTTCAACTTCATTCTTGAAAGCTTTGAAAGCATCAATTATTTCATCTCTGCCTTTTAGCAAATAAACATAGCAATATCTTTTGCAGACATCAATGAAAGTAATGAAGTACTTTTTGTCCCCTCTAGTTTGCACAAGTTTTATATCACAAATATCAGTGGGAATAAACTTTGGAGGTGCAGAATTCTTTCCACTAAATGAAAAGGTGTTCTCGCCATTTTTGATTCAAAACAAATCTCGCATTTCTGTTTAGAGTCGAATTTCACATTATTTAGTAAACCCATATTTACCAATTTCTTTATTAAACTTCATGTTAACGTGTCCAAGTCTAACATGCCATGATTCACAAGACTCAACGATATAAGAAGAAGCAATAACTTTATTATTAATAACTGGGCGTTTGGCCATTACATTCAACTTAAACAGTACCTTCTAAAGGCGACCCTTAGCAAGGAACTTTCCACTCTTAGCAAGCACAATGTCACGGACAACGTCTGTCAAATTACCACCATGACCCGAGATGCCAAGACACCGTGCATTATCTCAAGGATTGGCGAAGCTATACGTTGAGAGGCCGCTGACGTAGGCAATAAGTTCACACTGATGGATGGGAGGCTACGCTGCAATGACCTCCGGACCCGAGAGTTGTACGAGTGGACCAACAAGGATGATACATGGAAGCCTCGACGCAATAGGTATGAGATATGCCATGTGGCTTGCCGATATAGCATGAGGCTCCTCTGATCTAAGAGAGTCGGTGTGCTCTACGCTGCACGGGCTACTTCCGCTGCCACGCCCCGAGCCAAGGGGCAGGCTCGTGACACTGACTAGATTAATAAACTAGCTTAAACCCATGCTAGACAAGCAGGGACCTAGAAAATAAATTTTCTCCTAATATCCGGAACATGCAGTACTTCTTTCAAAGTCAGCTCTAGACCGGACATCATCTTTAGCAGCACCTTCCCAATTCCAGCCACATCAGCAGTAGAAGAATCTCCCATATGGAGGTTTCTTTCAGTAATTGGGGTATAGTCGGAAAAGACATCCCAATCAGAACACACATGACAAGTAGCTCCAGTATTGATGAACCACTCTGTTGCATTATCTACTTGATTATCTTCCATAACCACCGCACAGAGATCCAGTTCAGACATATCTTCAGTACCAATGTTTGCAGCATTCCGACTCTCTTTCAGTGGTTTTTGGCAATCTATTTTCATGTGCCCAAGCTTGCCATAGTTGTGACAGTTGCCTTCAAACTTCTTGGCCTTCTTTTGATTCGTATTACCTTTCCCATGGCCTTAATGCTCTCGTTTCTTCCCAGAATCGGCCTTAGCCAAGTGAGCCTTTGTCTCCATCATTGAGGTCTTTCCATACTTTGCAGTTGACTGTCGATTACCTTCTTTGACACGCAGACGATCAAATTCTCTACAGCCATTTTCTTTCGCTTATGCTTCAGATAGTTCTTGGAATCTCTCCAACTCGGTGACAACTTTTCAATAATAACTGCCACTTAGAAGTTTTCACAGATATGCATACCTTCATATATATAGTATGCTTTGCAATATCATTTGCAACTCCTGAAGTTGACTCATCATAGTCTTAGAGTCTACCATGACAAACTCCAGAAACTGCCCGAAAATAACTTTTTAGTGTTGACATCATCGATCTTGTACTTATTTTCTAAGGAAACCGAGAGTTCCTTAGTAGTACTTTTGATCGAACTATATACCACATACAGCGCATTATCTAATCCATTCAGGATATAATGCCTGCACAGATAGTCCCCTTGTGTCCATACAGCAATGGCGGCTCTGTGATTAAAACTCGTATCGTTTTTAGTCACAATAGGGGCAGCCTCGGTCAAGTACCAAGACAAGTTCAAAGTGGTTAAATAAAAGGCCATAAACAACTGAAGCAGGTATCGCAGAACCAAAAGGGGTTGATCCAGATCCAGATGAGAAAGTATGAGGCATAGAGGTATTAGGTACACCGGTGAAAGGTCCAGAAAAAATTGAACCAGATCCAGTCGACGGAATAGACGAGTTCGTCTGAGCAATCAAGCTTGAGCTTGTCAGAAGAGGTGTAGTCGCATTGGTCGAAGCAGGTAGTGTTGAGTTATTCAAAGCATAGGTGCTATCCATGAGTTCAAATATCAAATATGAATCTTAAGCTTATCGAGGATACATAAATACTGGGATAACAGCGGGGGATAATTCAAACTAACAGAGATCTATAAATAATAATGAATAAAAATAGGAAAAAGGAAAAGTGTCAAAGAAAGCGAACTCTTAAGATTCTTGGTTCCCAGTACGCAGTACTCATAGATCTATGGTAATGAATCTTACAATATATAATGACAACGGTGGTGGAAGGAGCAGTCAATCTAGTCACCCTAGCGAACCAGACTGGGCAGACAACCGAGCAAAATCCTAACTGTAAACTATATGATGCGTGAGGCAGGCAGGAAAATATATGAGATGCTTGAATGATGATGATTTTCGTATGTAAAAATTTACACTACATATGGGGATAGTATTTATAGTTGAGAGATAATCCTTAAATAAGGAAGTGGATCGCAGGAATTAGGATTCATGTTACAAGTCAAACTCCTAGTTTTACTCCACAAGAAAAGACTGGAAGGTTCTGGAAAAGGTTCAAAACATAAGGTCCAAGCCCATCAAGGATAGGCCACAGGCCACGGGCCACGAATCACAAACCACGTGGCGCGAACTGCAAGCCTAGAGCCTCAGACTGAGCTTGAGCCGAGCCGGGCAGCGAGTGGTGGTGGCGCGCGTGTGGGGACTCCCATCACCACTCAACTTGTAACCAACGCCCATATCACTTCATTTAATAAAGCTATCTGGAAATGTGTCTCCTTCCTATGTGGGACTTTCCATTTCCCAAATGGAAATCCCACTATCTCTTCAACTTCCAAAACCACTTATCAAATGTTCAACTTTGATCTTTGACTTCTCACTCATCCATACACATATTTGTTAAATTGAATATACCACGTTCATCTACTCACAACGGAGAATAAGAATGTGAAGCTCGTTTTAAAAAATAATGAACTTTCTATTTTTGGAATATTGAGATAAAGTTATAAAAAATAACTTCCCAAATTGCTTTTTCTCTAACACTCACAAAGGGCATCTCCTCGCCCATGAATGGAGTAGCACGAATATGCTACTTGCGAAGAAATCATTAAAAACATTAATATTCTCAACCGATAGGAGATAGAATCGATTACTAGTAACTCAGAATTTGATATAGCGTAAGAAACACAATTGCTCTCCCAAAAGACATGTGAAACCATCAAATCCACATTGGTCATAATATAAAGAATTCTATGCCTCCACGCTAAGAACTTCTAAGGCACATCGCACAATTGGTGCACAAAGAAGTCAACCACAAAAGACGAGTCTGACTTGAGCCAAACCTCCAACCTCTCATTGTTGCCTCTTCTAATGCAGAAATAGCCGCATTAAGCTCAGCTTCAAACGTAAAACCATTCCCAATGGAATGAGTGAACCCACCCTTAAAAAAACTTAAACAAGTCCAAAAGATCCCCACAAAAACACAAACTCTTGAATGACTCAAGCACTACCATCAGTGTTCACCTTAATCCACTCCAGAGATAAGGGGGGCAGCTGTTAGCACCAGTCAACCGCAAAGGGGAGTTGATCGCTCTTTTACCCCAAGTTTACTGTGCCAAACTAAATTGTCAACCGTGTTTCTCAAACAGCCTTTATCCAACCCCAACTCCAGAAGAAACGCCCAGATGAGATGGAAACAACCATGGTGGAAGGTTTAGAGTAAAAAACAAGAGCATTCTTATATAACCGATGACAGTACGCGGCTCGCCAAAGTAAACATGCATGAGGGTTAAAACTCAAACTCATCGCAAAAATGAAAAGATATTGAAACTACCGTATAAGGGAGGATGAAAAACCAACTCCAAATCTCTTTAGGAAACCCACAATCACTTCATAGAGGAAGAATAGCAAAAATAACAAAAAAAGGGTCACGTGAAGTCTCTGTGATGAATAATGTCAAAAACCAGTAAACAATCAAAGGGAACACGCTAAACCATTAACAAGCACTAGGTAAACCACCTCAATTGATGTGATGATACTGGCGCCGCAATTGATCATATGCTAATTTGGCACTTACCGTGCCCTTGTACGACTGACTCCAAACCCGCTTGTCAGTAGAAAATAGGACCAGCAGGATGTCAACCACGATGTCTGTGTGCGCAACAATAAACTCCTTGGTGAGATTCCACATCCCCGAAATAAAATAAGCTAAGCTAGATTGTTTGAGATAGTGCTTAGTACAGGAAGGAAGGTAAAACCGAGCTGCAATCAAATAACCCAACCAATTATCCCACAAAAGACTAACCTTAATAGACCACCCTGAAACTCACCTCGTGTCTTGGGCAATATTATGAATATGCGGACGAATTCCAGACTAGATAAACGATGCAATGTAATGTTTAGGCTGCCTATTCGATTAAAAGCCTCCCTCTTAAAAACCAAAACAACCCCATGTCCGTGTTACACAACTTAAAAGAAGATTTTATTAAGAAAAAAGAATTGGTCCTGAAAATGAAACACACGCCAAGACCACCTTCTCCCTTGGGGGAACATATCGCCTAAGCAACTATAACTGGACACTTTTTGTTGATATCACTAGACCAAATGAAACTACCCGAGTTCCTTTAAAACACCAACCAACCACTTTAGAATCATCATAGTTTGGATCATCGAGCTAATGATTATGGAGTTGAAAAGGCAAATGAGACTGGCCATTGAAAGAGAAGTACACTTTCAAGAGCGCGAATTTGGATTTATTTTTGTCTAAGACCGGGCTTAGGTGGGCAAGTCTAGGAAGACCTTTGAAAAGTAGAGCCCCCAAGTATATAATGGGAAGTGATATGTAATGAATCGAAGTATCTAATTCATACGGTTTTTTTACGCTTTTATACATATTTTGAGTCATGTTAGAGTCTTTTTACCGTCTTTTTAGGTTAGGAATAAGCTATTTTGCAAGATTATGCATTTTTTGGCCTTTTGCTTAACTTTTCGACTTTTCATTCAATTATTGGTAATTTTGAACAATTTTTCTTATTTTTCTCTTATAGCTGAGTCACTTGACAAAACCAGGAGATGAAGACAAGGGATTCAGCGCTCAAAACAGCCAAAAGAACACTCGTCCAATCGGACGAACCCACTAACCGAATGGATTGACCTTCAAAGCATGCACCGATCGGATAAGCGCTACGTCCGACCGAACAAGTAGACAGAGACTTTCATCCGATCGGACTCATAACCAATCCGATCGGATTTATACGTTACAAATGCAGATTTTTGGAATTCTTCAGTTACGAAACGACTTTTGATCCTTTAAAACTCAGAAATTCTCATAGAAGACCCATCCTTTCATCCTTAGATCGGATCATATACCATTGGAAGAGAGAATGGACAACTTTCTCAACCTTTGAATTATAGCCCACACGGAAAATTCATTAGAAGTTTGATTCGTTCGTGATAACCGCTGGAGATGGAGGATCGTTACAAGCTTCTAGGATTCAGCGAGACTCATTTCACCCCCAGAATAGCTGGGTTAAGCAAGGATTCATCGTAATATCGTGATAGAGTTTTCTCATGATTTAGTAAACTTTAAACCTTTATCTTGTTAATTAGTCTGGTAATTCATGTTAGACAGTGATCTTGTGATATCATGTTTGAATATTTCTTTTGAATCGTTTATGATTAAGTTCTTGTGAATGATTTGGTGGTGAATTGCTAATTGTTAATTAGTTGGTTCATGATACCGTGATTTGGATATTTGGAATGGTTTGTTCTAGTTATAATTGTTCTTGGATAACGTTTGGTGAATGCATATCAATTGTTTGATGAATTACTTAATTGATATTTGGTGGAACGATCTTTAGTAAGAATAGTTAATTGTTGAGTTCGTGAATCGATTAAATAACTCTTGCGGAGAGGTTGACACCCTCGAAGCAAGATAGGTTTTAATCGAGTTTTCTTAAATTAAGTTCTTTCGAAATTTTTGGAACAAAAATTCCCTTTGATCGTGTGTTTAGAATTAGAACTTGTGTTTTATTCATAATAAACATCGTTGACTCCGTATTTCCACTCCTCGAGAGAATCGACCCGGTTTAACTTGTCAGTTTACAAGTAACCCCATTCTCTTGCGGGCGAACTAACTTATTTTCAAACATAGACGTGCATGGTTTAACTTGGATTTTAATTTTGAAATAGAAATGTTCTGATCAAAATTTGGCGTCGTTATCGGGGAGTGGCAAAGGTGTTAACGAAGTTTATTCGTGTTAAGTTTATGTTTGTTACATTTATTTTTGTTTTTGGTTTACCACTTGATACGTTGAGATTGTTTGTTGTTTATGCAAGGTTGTAGATGCCTAAGAGGTGAACTTACGCCATTTATATATAAGATCTAATGAGTAGGAAGACCAAGGCGACTTTTTCCTTCTCCCGACGAGAATCAATCCGAAACAACTCAAGCCATCATGTCCACCAATCCACTTAATGGAGGGAGAGGAGGAAGAAAAAGCGGTCAAGGGAGAGGACAAGACAATCGCGTTCCTCCTCACGATCAACCATATGGCATGCCACCCAAAGATGACATGCAAAGTCAAGATCTAAAACCGCAGAATGATATCCAGAATGAAGATACACGGACATTTGCTCAGATCGAAAATCAAGAGCATGATCGTGACGAAGAAGAGGACATGAAGTCCTTGAACATGTTAATACTCCGGCGCACAACAGGGTACCACAACCCCATGAAGACTGCCGAGTAATGTGGCCAGAACAGCTAGTCGATCGAACGCCACAACTTTTTTGAAACTGAGAGGAAGATCGAGCCTTCAACGCATGGGCAAATTAGAGATTTGAAGATAATCATGTTGGAAATGGCGGGCTCCAGCCCTGAAATAACCAACAAAGTCATTTTGTATGAGAACCAAGCACGAGGATCGAATCATTTCATAAATGGAAGAAACGAGCAAATGTAACATGTTTGGCAAAATGACGAGTACGGCCAAACTTATGAATATGAGCAATGCAATGGTTATGGTGGATGAAGAAAATTTTGAGGGCAACGATATCCAAACGAACGCCGAAAAGGAGACCTAGTGTGCCCAACCATTGGCCCATATAGTTCAGCTATCGTCTTAAGCCCCACGGCCCGAGACTACGAGTTGAAGTCTAACAATGTCAACCAATTGCCAACCTTTTATGGAATGCTGAAAAAAGACCCGCTTAATTTTATTCGAGAGTTTTATGCGGCAGTGTCCGAAATTCCAACATTTGGATTAAACGAGAATCAGCTCAGGATGGGGTGTTTTCCAAGTATCTTGAAGGATAAAGGCAAACAGTGGCTTCTGTCATTGAAACCCAACTCCTTAATTAATTGGGGCATGGTGTTTAAAATGTTCGTTGGCATATTTTATTCGGCTGAAACGACGTCCAAACTAAGGACATAAATCACCAATTTCGAGCAAATGGATGGCGAGTCATTCCACGAAGCGTGGAAATGATACAAAGGACTTCTACAAGCATGTCCGCATCACAACAATAGTCCCGAAATGGTCAACAACTATTTTCATGAAGGACTGTTGCCAAACTTTAAGCAAAAAGTTGAGAACAAGGCCGACAACTTTTAAGACTTAACCGCAATGGAGGCATGGGATTTGTTAAAAATATTTGGTGAAAAATCAAGGCAAACGAGTTCCAAACCAAGGAAAATTAGAGTGAATGAAGTATCAACATCAAAAGGGGAGAGTGGCAAACTTGAGGAGCTTACAAAACAAGTTGCATTGTTGGCTAGAATGATGACGCGCGAGAAGGAAATGATGAAACCATCACACGAAACGTGTGGATTTTGTGGAGCATTTGGACATGGAGCCAACACGTGTGACACAACATTTGACGAAGACGAGGAGGAAGAGGTGAACGTCGTGCAAGAATTCTAATCCAGCAACAAATTTGGTCAGAAATTCACAAAAACTTACAACTCGTACAATTCGACTGTCCGAGACCATCCGAACCTCAGGTACGGACCGACGAGTCCCAATTACGTACCACCACCCAAACAAGCGGATCCTCAATATTTGGCGCCGCAACCACCAAACAAAATTCAAGGAGAACCGAGCAATTACAATTCCTATCAGAACAAGGTCCAAGGTAGTTATCAACAACGTTTTCTGCAGAGGCAAGGTCAACCACAACAACAACAAGCCCCAATACCCCAAGATTCAGACGAAGATTTACGACTTTGGAGGCAAAGGCAAGATATGGAAACACTACGCAATCTAGAAGAGACCCTTCGAACTATCAAGGAAAATAATCGAACAAAGAAACAAATGGACAAGTTGGAGATGGTGATAGGAAAACTTTCTGCGTCCATGGAAAAACTCAGAGCTGGCCCCACAAAGCTCCCCAGTCAACCCGAGCAGTCAATGTCCATACGTGTGCTACAGGGAGGCAAGAAAGTCGATAACGGAATCGGAGTGACGAAAGGGGAGGGTCATGATGACGAACGTATTTTGAAGGAAAAATCAGTCAAGGAATCCGATCGGATAGGGCAGAAATCCGATCGGACCGAAGGACAGAAAGTTTTGTTCGTCCAGATAGGGCAAAATTCCGATCGGACTGGAAGACAAAATGATTTGTCCAACCGGACAGGGAAAAAATCCTATCAGACTTGAGAATAGAAAGTTTTGTCCGATCGGACGAAGCACATTTCTGATCGGACAAGTGGATAGAAAGTTTTGTCCGATCAGATTGGAGAAGATATCCGATCAGATACTACTCAAACGCATGAGAATTTGAGAAGTATCAAACAGCAACAAGTCATCCGAGACTCTGTACCATTTCTAAACAGACTCAAGCCAGCAAAAGAGAGCAAGAAATTCATGGAGCTTTACAACATGTAGAAGAATGTAAACGTAAACTTACCACTGTTTGATGTAATCAAAGCAATGCCGGGATACGTGAGATTTTTCAAAGAACTAGCATCAAAGGAGAGGAAGTTAAAAGCAAACGAGAGAATAGTACTATAAAAAGAAGTGAGTGCAATTTGCCATCAACCACTAGCACCGGAAGTGGGCGATCCATAGAGTTTTTGCATCACGATAAATCTAGGGGATGGACAAAAGGCTCGAGGAATGCTCAATTTTGGGGCATGGATCAACTTGATGCCCTACGCCCTTTACAAATAGTTCAACCTTGGAGAGATGAGATCAATGAGCATAAGATTTAAGTTAGCCGACCGATCAGTGCGACATCTTTTGGGAGTAGTCGAGGACGTTTTGGTAGAAGTCGGTTCCTTAGTAATTCCCATGGACTTCGTGATATTAGATGTTGGAGAAGTTGCAAAATCAAGCAAAGAGCACACCATTCTTCTGGGTAGACTATTCATGGCAACATCACATACCTTGATCGACGTGGGGCAAGGAAGAATGACACTTTCATTGTTTGACGAATCGGTCACGTTTTCACTTAAAGACATTCAAAACGCTCCTTCACATTCAATGGAACCCGACTGTTCTTACCTCGATTCAGTGGAAAAATGCGTAAAAGAATTGTTCTGCAATATATCTTTTGAGGAATGGAATGTCGAGGGCGACGATTTTAACATGGAGGGGGTGGTCGACCTATTCAAGATTGACGAGGAGCACGTGAGTGAAACATCTACTCAACTTGTGGTAGAACCTAAAATGGAGTTGAAACCACTTCTGAGACACCTCAAGTATATTTTTCTCTAAGCCAACGAGAGAAAACCCATGATCATTTTCGCGGAACTAGCCGAGCATGTAGAAAAGTAATTGATCGAGGTACTTAAAAATTACAAACAAGCAATCGGTTGGATCATCGAAGACATTAGAGGAATAACTCCGGCGACGTGCATGCATCATATTGAATTAGAAGAAGGATCCAAACAAATAAGGGACGAAAAAAGACGCTTGAACCCGACACTTTAGGAGGTAGTCAAAAAAGAAATTTTCTAACTCATTGAAGAAGGAATGATCTACCCCGTATCAGATAGTGAGTGGGTCAGCCCAGTGTTGGGTTCGCTATAATCGTACGGGGCCTACGCAGCGGATTTTAAGATATTTAATTAATTAAAACAATATATATATATATCAAATATATATATATATATATATATATATATATATATTAAACCCCGTAGATTTTGTTAGCGATTTTAACGATCGTCATTTTCATTATTATGTATCGAATACAAATTATGATTCTTATAAAATTAAATAAATTAATACCTTGCTTTTGATATCTTCAAGCGATGACGGAGGGGGAATCGATTCCCGGCTATGTGGCCAACACCTAAATTTTCCGCCGTAGAGATCCAAGCGTATCCCCTCTAATCGAGTCCACCTTTTAATTGCGACACCGGAAAGACTCTTCGCTAGTAGAATCGTTCCGTTTTCAAATTGATTAAAAGAATAAACAATTAATCCAACAATCAACAATTGATTGAAGATTAATTATTATAGATGAAAAATTATTAATTAATCATCATCTACAATTGAAGACTTAAATATAAAATATAAAAGAAAAAAATTTTCTTCTCGGTTTTTTCACAAAAAGGGACGTCAGCTTTTTCTTTTTTCTTTAAAAGGTATAAAACCTTTTGGTTTGTTTTTTTTGTTGAATGAATCTCACGGCTGCCCCTCCTTTTTCCTTTATATATACATTAGGTTAATTAGGTTAGGAATAGGTCTAATCTTAATTAACTAATTAATCAAATAATTAAGAAAAGAATTCTTTCTCAAGTTATCCATCTCCTTTTAAAACAAAGAGTATGACTTGATCCCAGTTACCTTTTATATAAATATTTATATCATATACAAATATATAATATAAATTAATTTTATTTTAAAGTCTTCAATTATTCTATTGGGCTTCTACAATTAGGGCCTACTAGAAAATTACATGGACTTGGATTTAAAATTCAACTAATTAATTAATTCAATTAATTAATTAATTCCATGAATTTAAATTAATCAATCCAATTGACTAAATTAATATATTCCTTTATTTGAGATTTCAAATCAAATAGATTTAATTACATAATCATATTATATAATTAAATATTTAATCCAAAAATTGAATTAAATTAAAATCTCATTTAACTAATCTAAATTAATTAATTATTCCAATCATTGGAGTTATCAATCTTGAAATGTCAACAACTAAAATTATGGTGACCCTTTTAGGTTCACGACTAAGACTAGCAGTAGGCTTATAACTTTTATAAGTTTATAAATAAGGATTTATTATATTAATTAATCTAACTAATTAATTCTCTTGAAATTAACTCTTTAATTTCAAGAACCTACAAATCATGGCAACATCTAGCAAGTAGCATGACTACGCAGCGTTAGGTGAAATAGCGAGTAAACCTATTTCAATTGCAAGTCCATACATGTACGATCCTTTCGACAACTAGTTTCTCGATTAAATCTTGGGCATGGATTTATAAGTCGAAACCCAATTGATCTAATAACTGTGGTTTCATTTCAAGTTTAAGTAATTCATTTATGAATCAATATTTATCGTGCCCTGGCCAAGGTCTTTGAATCAAAAACTATGAAAATTCACAGGATACTCTCTTGTCCATAGACAAGTGTCGAATTATATGTTGGCTACAGACAAACCTCCATGCACATCGATACAATACCCAAAATACCCCTTTTACGATTGTCAGGCAATCAAAAGATAAATCTAYGTATTGCACYATGTGCACAAGGCTACCATCYTACCTCAAGTCAAGGACTAATCATGTACTATTGCAATATGGAAATTCTTATTCGACAGACAAATCTTCCAGTTAAGAATCTCCATCGGGTCATGTTCAATGAACTTGTTCTCCAACAAGTACCCACATATATGCACTCGCATCACAACGCTGATGTTGATGGAATGCAACATCCTTGTCTTACAAGCATGCATCATATGCGCAAGTCTTACTGGGCAATTCAATGTCCTATCTCGAAAAGCCCATTGACTTGGAACAAGTTTAAGACCGAAACCTTAGAGACATGTTCCATGATTGCCATCATATGCGCAACCATATCCCATAGTTTAAATTGGTATAAGGACTTTATCATACGCGCAATTATAATAAAAGCGAAAACATAAGATGAAGAAAGTTGCCTTTATTAATATAATTTCAATAAAATCATTATACAAGTAGAATGAAATCCAATCTAATTGGAACGTTGCGCACTCTACCGGAGGATCACTCTACTCTAATACCCAGTGCACGTCGTTCCAAAGAAAGGAAGCATAACAATTGTAGAAAATGAGAAGGGAGTGGTTGTTCCAACGCGCTTAACCACCGGGTGGCGCATGTGCATTGACTACCGAAAACTAAATGCAGCAACAAGAAAGGATCACTTCCCACTTCCATTCATGGATCAAATGCTCGATAAACTGGCAGAGCACGAATACTACTGCTTTTTGGACGGCCTTTCAGGCAATTATCAAATAGCGATAGCTCCGGAAGATCAGAAGAAGACCACATTTACATGTACTTTTAGCACGTATGCTTATCGGAGGATGCCATTAGGATTATGTAACGCACCAGCAACATTCCAGAGATGCATGCTCTCTATCTTCACCGAGTTCATTGATGATTTCCTCATGGAAGATCTTTCGGTATATGGATCATCTTTCTCTCATTATTTAAATAATTTATCTAGAGTGCTTGAACGATGTGTAGAGTCTTGTTTGACGTTGAGTTGGGAGAAACCGAACTTTATGGTAAAGGGCGGGATTGTGCTTGGGCATGTTGTGTCAAGTAAGGGGTTAGAAGTCGATAAAGCCAAAATTAATGTTATTGAAACCCTCCCACCACCTAAAGATATTAAGGGAATTAGAATTTTTCTAAGGTACGCGGGATTTTATCAGCGTTTCATAAAAGATTTTTCTAAAATTTATCGCCCATTGTGTAAATTATTGAATAAAAATGTGCCTTTTGAGTTTGATGATAAATGTCTTGATGCTTTTAATGTATTGAAATAAAAACTCACACAGGCACCGGTTGTTGTTGCAACCGATTGGTCACTACCATTTGAGATTATGTGTGACGCGTCTAATGATGCGGTATGGGCTGTTTTGGGGCAACGGGTCGATAAATTGCTAAGGGTGATATATTATGCTAGTCTCATGCTAAATAGTGCACAACGTAACTATACCACCACTGAACGTGAATTATTTTCTGTAGTATTTTCATTAGATAAATTCAGTTCTTATATTGTTGGGTCAAAAGTAATTGTGCACACCGGTCATGCGGCCCTGCGTCACTTATTTGTACAAATCCAAAGTAAACCAAGGTTGATTCGTTGTGTTCTCCTTTTGAAAGAGTTCGACGTTGAAATCAGGGATAGAAAAAGGATGTGAAAATGTAGTTGCCGATCATTTGTCTTGCATGTTAATAGATAGCGAGTCTAGCAAACATTATTTTGTTGATGATATATTTCCTTATGAGGATGCTAACACTATTGAAAACATTGACGAGCCTTGGTATGATAATTTTGTCAAATATCTTGCATGCAATGCTATCCCTCACCACCTTTCTACCCAAGAAAGGAAGAGATTTTTGTCTAAATGCAGGAGTTTCTCTTGGGACGATCCATACCTGTATAAACGTTGCAAGGATGGACTTTATCAAAGGTGTGTACCAAACGAAGAAAAGATTGATGTGTTGAGGTTTTGTCATGACGAAGGAGGACATTTCAGAAGCCAGAAGACAGCATTCTAAGTCCTCAAATCCGGATTATATTGGCCCTCACTGCTAGCCGACGCACACCACTACTGCATGACATGCGATAATTGTCAAAGATCGAGCTCAATAGGGAAGAAGAACGAGATGCCATCGGTTCCTCATCAAGTTATTGAAATATTTGATGTATGGGGCATCGATTTTATGGGACCATTTCTGAGAAGTGGAGAATATGAGTACATACTTGTTGGAGTTGATTATATTTCGAAATGGGTGGAAGCAATCCCAACCCGAAAGGCTAATTCTGAGATCGTTCTCAAGTTCTTACACGAGAACATTTTCAGCCATTTTGGAGTGCCAAGAGCGATCATAAGTGACGAAGGTAGCCATTTTTGTAACCGTGCATTTAATCGGTTGATGAGCAAATACAGGGTGCGACACAAAGTAGCAACCCCCTATCATCCACAAACATCGGGACAAGTGGAAACAAGTAATCAACAAATTAAGGGGATTCTGGAGAAAACAGTGAAGCCAAACCGTAAAGATTGGGCGATGAAACTGGTCTATGTGTTATGGGCATATCGAACGGCTCACAAAATGGTTTTGGGCATGAGTCCTTTTCGATTGGTTTATGGAAAGGCTTATCATCTTCCGATTGAGTTAGCACATAAGGCGGAATGGGCGATACGAAAACTGAACATGGATGTGAACGAGGCTGGTGAATTTCAAAAGTTGGAATTGAGCGAGTTGGAGGAAATAAGAAATGACTCTTATGAGATGGCATGCGCAAGCAAGCAAAAGATGAAATATATACACGACAAAAAGCTTGTTCCAAAAGAATTGGAGGTAGGGCAACTAGACTTACTTTTTAACTCATGTTTCAAACTTTTTCCAGGAAAACTCAAGTCAAAATGGAGTAGGAAAACTCAAGTCAAAATGGAGTGGGCCATATTTGATTACTAATATCAACAAATTTGGGGCTTTCACTTTGTACGACAAGAAAAGTAATTCCACGTTCTAAGTTAATCGGCATCGAGTAAAGTTACACCATGGGGGACCCATCCCCAGAACCGATCGTGAAGTCATGCTACTGAACGATCCACCTCAAGATTCTTGTAATAATGCGAGGTAACGTCTAGCAAAGGACGTTAAAAGTTGCACTTCCTGGGAGGTAACCCAAGTGTTCTTATTTTATTTTCATCTCTGTACATATTTTTCATGTTGGAAGTTTGGAGTAGAGATAGGGTTATTATTGAAGCTTTGAGATATATAGAAATCTTGAAATCAACCTTCAGCACAGAGCATCCGATCGGAGGAATGAAAACAACTAGTCGGATCAAACTTACTGGACTATCATCCGATCGGATGAAGAATATGACTGATCGGATATGCTGACTACACACCATCCGAGTGGACAACACACAATCCGATCAGATATCGCGGCGAGATCAACTGATTCTGAACACAGATTTGGGAAGAATATTGCGCAAGGTAAGTCTGATTTGGTAAGGATTGTGCTGAATATTGGCTAATTTTCAATCCTATTATTTTATGGTAATCAAGGAGAAACTAGGAACGCCTTGATTTTATAAGATCCTTAGGTTTCCTTCCTCTAAGCTTTGGATCCCTATAAAAACCCACCTTCAATGTTCTTGTTCCACTCAACAGTCTTTTTTCTTTTTACACTCCATGGTTTTTGAATACTCACTAAGAAACATGAGCAACAACCCATCCCCCATTCACTTTGGTCATGGGTTGGTAAGTAGAAAGAAATACGAGTATACGCAGGAGAGTTTTGAAATTAAACTGGAGGAACAAAGAGAAAAAAATGAGCAAGATGAGGGCAGATATTTCCAATTATATCTACGAGGAGATGACTTTGACGGAAGACATAGCCACCCTTCACAAATATTTATCCAAGGCAGACGACAAGATCGTTGAACTCAAGGCCAAAATTGTCAAGATGGAGGAGGATATAAAAAACCTTAAAGATTTGGCTTATGGACCTAAACCATAGGATCTTAGTTCCTTGTTTACATTAATTTTATTTTAGCTGTGCTTGTGTTTAAGAATTGGCTTGTTATCATTTGGTTGAGTTTCTGGTATAAATAAAGAGCAATTTTGCTCAACTTATTGAATATATAAAGGATTTGTGCTTGCGCGATTTATTTATATTTAACGAATCTTCTCGTAAGTTTTGCAGTAACAACCAACATATATACTTAAATCGAAATGCAAAAAAAAAAAATATATATATATATATATAAACAAAATACAATAAAAAAATAATAAAATAATAAAATAATAATAATATATTACAGCGAACAGTACCATCCGACGGATGGAGGGCTAAACCGATTGGACTAAAGTTACTGGAGAACCATCCGACCGAACAAGGGCATTATCCGATCAGACAAAACTTACTAGACTCACATCCGACCGAACAGGAGCACAATCCGATCAGACGACAACACATATTTTATATAAGTCAGTTTTCTTTAACTCGAAGATTTCACCCTTTAACTAATTATTCTCCTATTTTACAGAGCAAAAGAGCAAAATCACTTTTGAGGCAATCTTAATCCCAAATCCTTGCAAACAAACGTATCCAATCGGAGAAATACTCAAGCAATTCAATCCGTTCGAAAGAAAAGGAAACAATTCCAAATTATCTTCATCAAACCTCAAGAACAAGAATCTACGATTCTCGAGGTAAAACGGCTTGAACTCAAACTCATTAATTGCTTGAGGATTTATTTGAAGTGGTTTTGAGAGGTGATTGATTATCACGAGAATTTGGAGGTTGTTTTTAGGTTGAAAGTTTGTCGCACAACACGTGTTCGACGAATTTCCTGAACGAGTTTTTGAGTTTATATTTTCGAAATTCATTGTGTTGTCGCAATGGCTTCTGGTTCACGACCGAGAAAGGGAAACAACTCGGGGAGAAGTCGTGGGAGAGGAAAGAGCAATGTCGAGGGAGGCTTGTCTCCATTCAATTTAATTGACGAAGGGGAGGTGACGTTGTACAAATCTCTAATTACAAGAGACGTTTACGCTCCTCGGCATATCGATACAGACTTTTTGAATCGTCAAATCTCCATGAACGATAAAACGCCAGAGAAACTCATCAAGGCCCTCGACTTGGAAAAGTGGGTCGATGTCAAGCAACCCAACTACCGAACTCTAATGCTGGAGTTTTTCATGACTTACAAGCCCGTTGCCGATGGCTCTTTTGATTGCCAACTCTGTAACAGCCCACTCCACACCACCAAAGATGACCTCGATGTTATCTTCGGCATAAACAGCGACAAACCGGGGGACGAGTCATTTCAGCACGATGATTAAGACAAGAAGGTTTGGTGGGAGAAACTTTTGGGAGCACCACCGGAGCCCGGAAGCCGTTTCAATTCTACTTCATTACGGTCGAATGCCATGTACTTGGCGTATAAGTTTTCCATGCAAGTGTTTTTGGGAAAGGAGGACATGATGCGGATCTCATCGTCCGAACTGCGAGCCTTGTGGATCGCGCACCACTTGGGTGACGCGAAACTCTATGCGCTACTGATGGTTGCGATAGAGAACGTTCAACGAATGAACGATAGGTAGACGACGAAGCTCACCTTGGGCATGTTCGTCACCGAGGTCGCATGACACCACCACTGCGACCCTTACGACGACGATATTATCTATCCGAGTGTGGCTATGCTGGTTGAAAGTCGAATATTCAACGGTCAAAATATTTCCATCCCGACTTTCATGATGCCCTCAGAGAAGAAAAGGGCCGAAACAGTCGAAGACACCTACGACGACGAGAATGATGATGATGAGGAGGAGGATGCTGAAGAGAATGAGGATGACGAGAAGGATGGAGATGATGGAAACACGAGTTTCCAAGGATACGCGCACGGAGACTATGGGGAAGGTCTCGAGTATGGTGGCTACAGTGGTGGCTATAGTGGTAACTACGTCGGTGGTTACTCGGATGAACAGTGGAGGTAGCAATAGGACTTCCAAGCGAGCATGATGGATCAAATGAGGCAACTGAGCCTCAATCAAGAAGAGTATGCTCGCTAGGATGCGTGGGAGGCACATGAGGAAGCCAGGACGTTTCGAGGTTCCCTGGAGAGATTGGATGCCAACATGGACATAACTAACCAATATCTCGCTAGGTTGAACGACAACGTCGAAGCCAACCACGGATACCTCGTTTCTACTGATGAACGCTTGACGAGGATCGAGCATCTCCACCCACCTCCACCTCCATATTACATGGACAAGTAGGCGGACCTGTGCCCCAATTTGTATCATTTCTATCCAAACTTTTCCTTTCTTTAATTTTATTTATTTATGTTGGGTGCGTGGGTGTCTGTACTAAATAATTGATTTGAATTTTTACATATTTGAACTTTCCGTCCCTGTTTATTCCTTATTTTGGTCAGCAACCAGGAGATTGCTTATTTCTTTTTGCAGGGGGGGTTGAAATCGGTCGAAATTCGACCAAAAAGGTATCATCCGGTAGGATGGACAGTAATATCCGGCCGGATAAAACCTATTGTCTTCTCATCCAACCGGACAAGAACATTCACCGGTCGGACATTTTAATTATACTTCATCCGGTCAGACGAGGGCTATATCCGACCGGATGAACCTGGCTGCATGCATAATTCGAATCATCTTAGTCAATTTATTTACTTTTTGGTTCTATTGTGTAACTACGTATGAATTAACCAATTGTTTATGTCAGCTCCAGTTGAGATCATGCCCTTGCTTATTTGTTTGTACTAGATTGCCTGTCAAAATCATGTATTGTGTGATCTATCTTTGGAGTCTTTTAAGCTTGTTTAGTGCAAAAATTTTCAAAACCTATTTATATGTAATTATGTAAAATAACACTTAGTTGTTAGAAAATTTTGCGAAGCTTTCAAAACTCGATCACCTTGATTTCAAAGTTTGAATAAAACCCCTATAAGAAGCCTTGTGTGTTTATCAACATTGCATGTTGTGATTCGATAAGTGTCTTGAAAAGTCTCTATACCGCATTTGGTTTTGAAAATGACGATAGGCACATATAAAACCCAATTCCGGCTATATTCAGAAATAAAAACCACTATAAATTCCTAATGAGCCTCTTCGAGCCTTTATCCCGTCTCTTTGTTAATCCATGAGCATCATTATAGCTCTTATTTCATTTAAGTCTGTGAGATGAGAGTTTATTTATTATTGGTCTATTGATATTGACGATTGCAGGGTGGGAATTAGTGGAGTTTATAATAAGAAAATAAAAGGAAATTAAGGATGCTTAAGTTCTTTAAGAGCATCTAGATATTAAGAATAAAGCCTATGTATAAAGGCAAGTATTCGGTTTAGGGTGAGAAATAGCCTTAGTTATAAAAGGTTAAAAATAATGGTACATGGTAATTTTGGGGGGATTGAGGAGTAAAACTATGCTCTATGCATAAAAATATTTGATTGAGTGAGTTATTGATTGCGTTTGTTCGCAAGTTAGCCACACATCGTTATATATGACATACCTCACCAAAGAGCCTACATTACAACCTTAGAAGTCCTAATCCGATTCTGGATTAAATGTGCACATTTATATGCGTTGTACGAGTCTTTGATTTTCACGATTCGTTGAATGCATGTTTATGTTGACCCGAGCGTATACACTTACCTTTTGAAAAATACGAGCGAATGAGTGCACCATTATATATTTCCCTTTTGAGAGGACGCATTCTTTTGATTTCAAGGTGAAAAAGTAACACAAGCTTAGAGATTTCGATGGAAGTGTTCATATTTTCAAAACTAAGTTATATGCATAACATAACTCTTTGATTTAACTACTTTTATTCTTTCTTGATTTTGATCTTTCGTTTATTCGAGGACGAACAAACCAATAAAGCACGGGGTGGTTGATTCATACGTTTTTATTACGCTTTTGTACATATTTTGAGTCATGTTTGAGTCTTTTTATCGTCCTTTTAGGTTAAGAATAAGCTATTTTGCATGATTTTGCATTCTTCGGCCTTTTGCTTAACTTTTCGACTTTTCATTCAATAATTGGTTATTTTGAACCATTTTTCTTGTTTTTCTCATACAGCTGAGTCACTTGACAAAACGGGAGATGAAGACAAGGGATTCAGCGCTCAAAACAACCAAAAGAACACCTGTCCAATCGGACGAGCCCACTAACCGAATGGATTAACCTTCAAAGCATGCACTGATCGGATAAGCGTGACGTCCGACCGGATAAGAATATAGAAACTTTCATCCGATCGGACTCATGACCAATCCGATCGAACTTATATGTTACAAATACAGATTTTCGGGAATCTTCAGTTACGAAACAGCTTTTGAGCCTTTAAAACTCAAAAAATCTCAGAGAAGACCCATCCTTTCATCCTTATACTGGATCATATACCATTGGAAGAGAGAATTGTCAACTTTATCAACCTTTAACTTATATCACTTACGGCAAATTCATTTAGAAGTTCAATTAGTTCGTGATAACCGCTGGAGACGGAGGATCGTGACAAGCTTCAAGGATTTAGCGAGGTTCATTTCACCCCCGGAATAGCTGGGTTTAGCAAGGATTCGTCGTAATATCGTGATAGAGTTTTCTCATGATTTAGTAAACTCTAAACTTTATCTTGTTAATTAGTCTGGTAATTCATGTTAGACAGTGATCTTGTGATATCATGTTTGGATATTTCTTTTGAATCGTTTATGATTAAGTTCTTGTGAACGATTTGGTGATGAATTTCTTATTGTTAATTAGTTGATTCGTGATACCGTGATTTGGGTATTTGGAATGGTTTGTTCTAGTTAGAATTACTCTTGGATAACGTTTGGTGAATGCATATCAATTGTTTGATGAATTATTTGAATGATATGTGGTGGAACGATCTTTTGTAAGAATAGTTAATTGTTGAGTTCGTGAATCGATTAAACAACTTTTGTGGAGAGGTTGTCACCCTCGAATCAAGATAGGTTTTAAATCGAGTTTTCTTAAATTAAGTTCTTTCAAAATTTTCAGAACAAAAACCCCCTTTGATTGTGTGTTTAGAATTAGAACTCGTGTTTTATTCATAATAAACATCGTTGACTCCGTATTTTCACTCCTCGAGAGAATCGACCCGGTTTAACTTGCCAGTCTACAAGTGACCCCATTTTCTTAGGGGCGAACTAACTTATTTTCAAATATCGACGCGCTTGGTTTAACTTGGATTTTAATTTTAAAACACAGAAGTTCAGATCAGTATCCTAAATAATACGATCCGTAGAGCTCAAAACAGTGTTGCTAAAAAAAAACTTGGATATTTTCAAATGTGAAATTTACCAAACTCACGTAACGTTGACAAATGCCCATGATCGAGCTGGCATTGGCCGTAAAGGCTTGACAAAGTAGCATAATATCATCTATATAAGACAAGGCGAAAAGTAGAGTGAGCATCCGACCTTAAATGGGGTGATGTAACCGTTAGTACTAGCACGAGTACTAGTAGAATAAATGGGGTGATGCAAGGGCATCCTCAGCTAGGCAGAAATGCAACGAAGAAAGGGCATCACTCTGCCCAGATGTACCCCCTAGAGCGACCAAAAAACCCCATTCGGCTTCCATAAAAGAGCAATGAGATATGTGTCGACCGTAGAATAAGATCAATCACAATGAACGGAAGCATCACAAAAACCAAACTTTCGAAGAACCAAGAGAAGAAAATCCCAGCCTAACATATCAAACGCATTTCAAATATCGATCTTAAAGATCATATTACCTTGGACAATGCGACTATCAATGCAGTTTATCGCTTCATACATCAAAGCATACAATCGTGAATTTGGCGCCATGAATAAACCCGAACCGAGTGTCAGAAATTAGCCTGCTAACAATCAACCCCAACCGAGTGGCCAAAATTCTCGTAATGATCTTAAGCGCAAAGTTACGAAGTGCAATTGGGTGAAAATCTTTGACCCGGCTAACCCCTTTGATTTTCGGGAGATGAACAAAAACAAATTAAGTTGAAGTATATTAGAATATCCCCGTGAATGAGAAAATAACGAACAATGTTACACACATCGACCCCACAATCTCTCAACAAGACTGAATAAACATGCCAGTAAACCCATCTTGCCCCGGTGCATTATCCGCCCCCAAATGAAGGACTGCCGCAAGCATGAAGTTGTCCTTGGCACTCACAGACGCTGGGATAGCGTTATCAATCTAGACCATATCGTTAGAACCAGTCGATTGAGAGAATAAGTTCCTATAATAATTTTAAATGTGCGTAGAAATCGCCTCTAAATTTGGATTGTTATGATTGGCGACAAGCATGGTAGAGATATTAGGGGTAAGACGAGCGCGGGACCGGCTAGGAAGAGGTAATAATATGAAAATTTTGTTTTAGGTGCAAATTGTTGGAGATTAAAGGCAAATTATGCGTAAATATTGCACTAAAATAGTGCGGTCTGCTTGAGATCTGAACTTGAGGTATCATGGGCGATTTCGGTTTATGGGAAATTTTGGAGATGTTTGTGATATGGTTCATTTAGATTTTGAATAATTGAGTATTGAGAATCTTGTTAATAGTAAAAATCTTTATTTATGTATGATTGATCCGTTACTTTTTTATTCGATCGAGCAACTTAAATTTAGGTTTTAATACAAACGATTATGTAAATTTTGAGTCTGAATCTACTAGCACAAGAAATGATGGCTTTATAAAGTGAATATTCATTCCGCTCAAGTGACAAATGAAGAAAAGCAATTGAAAAAAAAAAAAAAAAAGGAAATTGGAGAGATCTTCGTCAAATTTGAATTTGGAAGGAAAAAAAAAACATGACAATACCAAACGAAATGGAAAAACACCAGCAAGCAGCCCGTAGCTAGCACCTATAGACTACATAGCGACATAAATTGCAACACAAATTGTGGAGTAAAGCTCAGGGATGGATTTTGGTATGTTACTTACAGTAAAGTAGATGCTTGTGGTGTCCTAACTCCCAAGGTCAAGAAAGAAAAACGATAACACTAGTTTCACCAATAATATTCTTACTTTGTACATATGTTTTGTCACTAATCAAATACATAAAAAGGAATGGATAATTAGCATGAACATGAAGTCATGGGTTTAACACATGCACGAGGAACAATGTGACGGAACCATATAACAGCTTCACCCCTAGCTGGAACAGCAGCCAGAGTTTTGATTAACAGGTTGTCCTCTGATCTACATGGTTGGAGGCCGGGTATTATTCATGCCTGGTTGACTCGCCATCCTGACAGCAAAGACATAAATCATTAAGATAAATTAATTCCTAATCAGCTACACTAACTTTCACACTCGAAAGCATTTTAAGTACATAATCTTCTTTTGCACGTTATGGTAATGTTTACCTGCTCTTAATTGCAGCAGACATAGCCATGAAAGTCAGCTCCACATTAGTGGCATTTTTTGAACTTGTCTCCATAAATGGTATCCCGATTTCATCAGCAAATGCCTAAATTAAAATAAAAGACATTCGTGATACTGTTATATCCGGAGCTTATTTGCAACTGATGCCATAGAAAACCAGTAGTCTTAATAGAAAGGTTTCCATTCACAGTTTATCAAAACAAAAGGAGCAACCATCTGTTCAGACAAGAAGATCTGATTACAAAATTGAATCAAAAACTAAACCTTTGCTGTCTCGGTCGAAACAACTTTCTGTGCCGTGAGATCACACTTGTTTCCAACGAGAAGCTTGTTAACATTTTCACTCGCATATCGGTCAATTTCATTCAACCATTGTTTGATGTTGTTAAATCTCTCTTGATTAGTCACATCATAAACTACCTGGTAAAAATGCGAAGAATAAGGCTAAATTCACTTGGGATCCACATTGGAGTAAAAATGGTCAATACTTACATGATGCCATGAGCCCCACGGTAGTAACTGCTGGTAATTGTCCTGAAGCGTACCTGTCCAGCAGTATCCCACTTCACAAACCCAAATCCGTAAAGGATCAGTTCTTTACAACTATCTAAATATTGCTCATGCAAACAAAAACATCACGTCTTGGAAAACTAATTAAGGCCCCACATCCAACATGAACAGCCAGATGTAGGAGAATTACAAATACTTACTATTTGTAGCTTAATTGTTTTTCCTGTGCGGATTTTCTGCAACATCAAATGAAGGGAAAAAAATTAGTCATATGAACTATAATTCCACAATTGTTAGGAAACTGAAGGAGAAAAATACAGATCACTTACAAAGTCTACACCGATGGTACTAATATAGCTCTCAAGATAAGAATCATCCTGAAAATAAAATAAGAGGACGAAGTTAAAGAAGCAACAGAGATTCCAACATCCTCGGAAAGATTTTGATGGACTTGATGGGTGGGGGTAGTTGCACCAGAATATTCAACCATATATCAATGACCAGTCACTGCACAGTAAAAATCACTCATGCTACGCAAGAAAACATAATCAATAAACTAGGGCTGGGAGTGCTGAAAGTTGCCTAAAAAAAAAGAAAGAAAGAAAAAAAAAAAACTTTTGAGGTTTATTCCAATTACAAAAAAAGCTCAGCTATGAAATTACAAATACACCCTTGATCTTTGTTTCTATTTCACAAATTGCACCCTCATTACGGGGGTATTTTGTAAGAAAACTGAAAATACAAACCTCAAGGGTGTCTCCGTGCATTAAGGGATTATTTGTAATTTTGAAAGATGATTTTTTTTTTTAATTTTTTTTTTGTAACTAAGCAACAGTGCAAAATCTCAAGGGTAGTTTTCATAATTATCCCTTTATTGTGGACTTCATATGGAAGGACATAGCTATAACAGTCCGCCAAATAAGATATGCACATTCAAATCTAACCTCTAAAACCACAAGTCCACCACATAACTTTGAAAAATAGACTATTCAGTATGAAAAGAACGTAACAGACACACCACAAAATCAAATTCTCAATTAGTTAGAGTAAAGTAAAAGAAGAAGTATGTACGCTAATTCATGTACAGTTGGTGCCAAGTATCTACTGAAAGGATCATATATACACGTTGTTGCGATTACAGTTTGCAAACAGGAAACACTCATCACTCATGGAAGAACTTGCAGGTACCAACAATTTACAAGTTCTGTCAAGCAGAAGAAAAGAACCATATGTTCTCAATGGTCTGATTCTAGAAAAAAGAAATACATTATTTTCTGAATGGACAAGGAACTTACAGCAAACCTCAGAAGAAGACACGATTTGCCAACACCAGAATCTCCAATTAGCAAGAGCTTGAAAAGGTAGTCACTGTACACAAAAACAGCTAAATGTAAAGTGAAGTTCCATTATAAGATGAATAAGATCATTTATGATATAACCTCGACCAGAAAGAAGAAATCTTAGTCTCTTTTCACTGTCATTTGGAAAGCAGCAGATAACAGAGAACATTGGCGACCCATTTCATATATGTTTAAGAACACCCAAATATATAGCATCAGCCAAATAGTTAGCGAGAAGAAAACACGACAATTAGCTCATCTGAAAAGCTTAAAAGAAAATAATCCTGGGGTTATGAAAGAGAGGCAGAAAAGCAGCAGGGTTCAGTTGCAATCTTCCAAGTCTAGAAAACTTGGTTCATTTAACATGAAACATTTCAATTTAAAACTACTTAAATACAAAATTGGAATGTTTTAGTATATTATGTTGTCCACTTTCCAGAAAACATACGGTGATGTTGACCAGCATCAAGCTACGTCTATTAATTTGGCAAATTCATCAAAAAATGTACATTTTTATCCTGTTCGGGCTCAAATGCTGACGTGGTGTAATTATTTATTTTCATATAAGTTTTTATTTAATTTTAAATATTAAATAAAGAGAAAAGTCTATTTTGCCCCTCCTTATTTCTTTTCTTTTTCCATTTTTTTCTTTTTTAAAAATATTGTTGATTAATTTTCTTTTCTAATATTTTTGTACAATTTAAATAAATATTCATGAATTTTTTTAAAATAGATTTTCTTTTAACATGGCTAAAATTAAACCAACACCATTACATCGATATTAAAACTTGAACAGCGATAATCAGATAAACTGGATCGGTGGCCATGAAACTAAAAAGTAAAACTCAAATCCAAAGACAACAAGATAATCTGATACACTGGGTCGGTGGCCATGATACTAAAACGTAAAACTCAAATCCAAAAGACGACAAGATAAATGTAAATCTTCAGCACATAAAAAAGCCTAAAATACAAAAAGACATTAACTCATCAATATCTGATGGATCAAGATTGGGGTTGGGACATTCACGGGCAAAATGACCCTCTTCACCACACTGGTAGCAGCCGCCCTCGCCTCTGCCGGAGCGTCCACCGCCGCCTCCGTAGCGTCCACCACCGCCTCCACCCTGAGAGCAATCCCTTGCCATGTGCCCAGATTCACCGCACTTGTAAGAGCCGTTGTCTCGGTTGCCGCCGCCATAGCCGCCGCTGTAGCCACCGCCACCGCCTCCATAGTCGCCGCCGCCCGTAACCGACGCGCCGTCAGATCCGTTCATGTTGGCAGCCTTGGCACGGCCGTCGTTGCCATACTCGAGCGAGTACTCAACCGCCTCGCCGTCGCCGAAGCTGCGGAAGCCATCAGACTTGATGGCCGAATTGATGGACAAACAGGTCATCGGATCATCGGACTTGATGGCCGATTGATGGACAAATAGGTCATCGGGGGCTGGCGCTAGCTTCGTAGTTGCGGATTGTGGGCTCAGTTCTCGGCTCGGATCTGAATTGGTCGGAGCTTGAGGCAGCCATGGCTATGACAGTAGGTTCTCGATCTTATCAGAGGGTGAAGGTGCTAGGCTGTGGAGATTTAGACAATCACTCGGAAGTGGAGACGGGCTGGAGCCGCCGCTGCTCTTTTCTTTCCCTTTGCCCTCTTTTCCTACCTTTTTCTCCTATTTTCCCTTTTGTGTGAAGAAACTTGTTTGGAGAAGTGGAGATCTGGGCGAGAAATAAGTTGAACATTTTTTTCTAATGTATTTAAGTTGTGTATTATTATGTATTATATAGTTCTTTTTGTCTTTTTATATTTTGAAAAATAAGAAGGGGTAAAATAGATTTTCTTTTTTATTTAATATTTAAAATTAAATAAAAAATGATAAGAAAATAAATAATTACGCCATGTCAGCATTTGGGCCGAACAGGATAAAAATGTACCTTTCTTTATGAATTTGCTAACTTATTAGATGTAGTTTGATGGGCAAATACTTGGGTGAGACCGGTCTCATTGTATGAGACCACTTTTTACCCAATTTGTATAGCACGCCCATTAACCTGCCCCACCCATTATCCTGCCCCACCCAACCATTAATACAATAAAAATAGAAAACAATGCATAAATAATCTGGTCTCTCTCGCACAGGCGCCGTCTCCATGCCCGTTGCTCCTGGATCCACCGCTTCGGCGGCTGGGCATCAACGGAATCTTCTCRACGGCGGCGGCCAACAAGGGCCTCAAGAAGAATGTCCTGAAATCGCTGTCGAAACAGACGGTCGGAGAGGACGAGATGGCGGAGAAGCTCTCCTGCTGCGCCATCTGCCTGGCGGAGTTCGCCGCCGGTGATGAAATCCGTGTGCTGCCGCAGTGCGGCCACTCGTTTCACATCGGCTGCGTCGACACGTGACTTAAATCTCACTCGTTTCTATAATTCGTCTTCGAATTTTTTAAAGTAAGATCCCGAAATTCAAGTTTCTATCATATTTAATTTTCAATTCTTTTTTATTTCTGATTTCTGTTTCTAGTTTCTGATTTGTTTATTGAAGCAATTTCGTTTATCCAACGAACCATTGAGGCGCCCTGTGGTTATCGACAAATTGMAGAATTTCTTCAATAAGGAAGCCTTGATTGAGGGGTTGCTGAAAAAGAATTTGCCCAAGGAGTTTGGGTACATCAAGGGTTTGAAGGATATGATTTCGGTTGAGCTGACAYAGATTCTGGGTGCTAAAATGGGGCTGTGGTTTCAAGTTTAGGTCTGATCTAGTTCAAATCTGAACTAAACGGGCAGACGATTGGGCCGCCTCTTCTTACRAGCCGATTAATCGGCCGCTCTCAAGTCGCGCATACACTATGCTCCAGTATATGTACGATCGAGGAAGATCCCAACGAATCATGGGAATAGCTCAGATCCGTTAGTTTTCGGGTCGTCTAGTTTATTTTCGACCTCAATGAAAATTTTTGCGCGGATCTAAGCTTCGTGATGGACAAGGGTCATTCGCCTTTATTTTTGCATTCTTTTCGAGCCAAATCTCGGTCTTCTCTAACTGAGTAACTATCAGACATGAGATCGTCGGAGGGAGATGGCGTCGTTCTACATGTACAACACGGATGGTGGTGAAGCGACGCCAACTGGTCTTTGTGGGATCACAGTAAGTTCAGGTTGATCACGGATAGGCTTGATCTATCGTTTCAAATTCACATCTGCATCAAGAGTGTATTACGTCCGGGCCTGCGTCTCAGGGTTCGGGCTTGGGCCCGATCTGAAGCTGGCGTTGGTTTCAAGAATTGGYAATTYACTGTTGCTTTGATCAWTGATTTCTGCATCCAGGTTAATGAGTTGTGGGAAAAGATGGAGGAGAAAAAGGTCAAAGATAATGGCAAGAAGTTCTTGATTCATGTGTTCTTGCTCCAAGTGCCTTTCCAAAATAAAAGGCTCCAGGATTTTGAGAAATACATAGAGTTGTTGCCAGTTTTGATGCAGCACTATCCGTTCGTATTAGCCATCTTCACATTTTAATTTGCTAATATGATTTGTGTCTTCAAAAGAGTCCTAGATATGAATTTGGATTTCTATAGCTTCAAGAATCACCACCACATCTATTTTGTACAGCATGTTACATAAAGAATACGAACACTGTGAATAATTATCCTAAATCTGCACACGTGTCCCTATTGTTCCATTTCCTATTATTTTCACACTCGTAATGTATTATTTTGTTTTCAGAGTGTGTAATTGAGTTGGAAGGCTATATCTTAGCTTTTCCTAGACACTTGAATTAACTCGATATAAGTTCTCTAGTGAAAGTTGTGCTTAACTGTTCGTAGTGACAGCATGGGGTTGCTAGTTTCGTAGTGACCCTCCCTTTTATCTTTTTCTAGTTCTTGGCATTAATGGAACTTTGGTGTTAGTTTGTGTGTTGTTGGGGTTCAGGGATGAGACAATTTGGTAAAGTATTAAGTTTGGTCTATAAGTGTCTATTTAAGTGGTATTCTTTGTAAGTTATTGCATGAGGAATTGATAATTGACCTTGTACTTTGAAGAATCTGTTCTTTAACTTTCCGATTTGTAATTTTACTAATAAAATCGTAGGAGGAAAAGATTGATAATAGGCTTATTTTCTTGGTGATCTTTTTCTCACAAATCAAGAAGTTCTTGATTCATGTCTAATTAGCCTTCCCCATGTGGATTCTAAACCTGGACTAGTTAAGTAACATATTTAACTCTAGTTATTACAAAAGATTGTTAAAGTATCACAAATTTTTTTATACATATTTTTATAATAAAACATAGTTAAGTAACATTTTTAACTCAAGTTATTTGAGTATCACAAAACATTGTTAAAGTATCACGYAACATTATTAAAGTATCACAAAAGATTGTTAAAATATCACAAYTTTTTTATACCTATTTTTGATTAAAGTTTTAACTCAAGTTGTTTAACTATCACAAAATATTATTAAAGTATTACAAGTTTTTCATACAGATTCTTACAATAAAACATAGTTAAGTAACATTTTTAACTCAAATTATTTGAATATCACATAACATTGTTAAAGTATCACAAAACATTGTTAAAGTATCACAAAAGATTATTAAAATACCACAAGTTTTTTATACCTATTTTTAATTAAAGTAAAGTTAAGCAATATTTTTAACTCAAGTTATTCAAGTATCACAAAACATTGTTAAAGTATTACAAAATATTGTGAAAGTATCACAAATTTTTTATACATATTTTTATAATAAAACATAGTTAAGTAACATTTTTAACTCAAGTTATTTGAGTATCACAAAACATTGTTAAAGTATTACAAAAGATTGTTAAAGTATCAAAAGTTTTTTATACATATTTTTACAATAAAACATAGTTAAGTAACATTTTTAACTCAAGTTATTTGAGTATCACAAAACATTGTTAAAGTATCACAAAATATTGTTAAAGTATCACAAAATATTGTTAAAGTATCACAAAAGATTGTTAAAATATCACAAGTTTTTTATACCTATTTTTTTTTTATTAAAGTATAGTTAAGTAATATTTTTAACTCAAGTTTTAAATAACTTGAGTTAAAAATGTTACTTAACTATGTTTTATTGTAAAAATATGTATAAATAACTTGTAATACTTTAACAATGTTTTGTGATACTTGAAT
>BMAC01001072.1:119416-202962 GCA_014905375.1 Phtheirospermum japonicum
GGTAAAAAAACTTGAAATATGTTAAGCTAGTATTGTGATACTTTTATTTGAGGATTTGATGTGATACTTTAGCTATGTTTTATGATGTTTTAATAATTTTTTGTGATACTTTGTCTATATTTTGTGATACATTAACTATTTTTTGTGATACTTTAACAATGTTCTGTGATACTCAAATAATTTGAGTTAAAAATGTTACTTAACTATGTTTTATTGTAAGAATATGTATAAAAAACTTGTAATACTTTAATAATATTTTGTTATACTTAAACAACTTGAGTTTTTTTTTTTCTTCCTTTTACAATATATTATATAGGTATCACAAAATATTGTAAATGCCCTGCAAAACATAGTCAAAGTATTGAAAAATATATTTAGAAATAATGTAGAAAGATCATTAAACATAAAAAATCACAACGGGTGTTCACACACTTTTTTCCTGCAAATTTTACATCACCATTTCAAACAATAATTACAAACATTAATCAAAATCCTCAATTAAAGATTCTAACCATATAAAGGCAAAAAAATCCTCAATTACAAGCATTCAGGGTTACGCGATTTGTAGAAGTCACGGCCGGTCACGGGGTGGTAGATCCACGGCAGCCACGACCTGGGTCACGGTGGAGGTGGTAGATCCACGGCCATCTGAGTCACGGTGCCCGATCTTCTGGGTGGGGTAGTAGATCTGCGGCTTCTCCGATCTTATTAAGAATCTTGTGGATTATCTTGTAGATTTCTAATCCGGCGATGGAGAGAGAAGAGGAATCTGATCCGCATCGCAATAGAGAAGTGACATCTGCTTCGTTATTTGTTATTATTTTGTATTAATAATAAATTAGTGGTATGGGCGGGCGGGTTCAAGTTAGGGCGGGTCAAATAATAGAATGTGGTAAAAAGTGGTCTCATTCTATGAGACCGGTCTCACCCAAGACCTACTCAGTTTGATGTTGGCCAACATCACGTATGTTTTTTGGAAAGTGGCTAATATAATGTATTAAAAATGAAATTTTCCTGTTTGAGTGGCATACTATTTCCTACCTTTCACAAGGAAACCAAATAGCACCATTGTAGATGTAAATTATTGAAAAGACAATATAAAACTCAAGCAACCAAGAACGGGCAGCAAAAGATTGATCATCCAATACTTCTTACTCTGGAAACACAATTTTACAATAATAACATGTTATCGGCAACAGATAACCAAAAACAGCCGTCAACCCATTTATTCAGCTGGAACCTTTGATATCAGCTAATTTCCTCATTGAGAAAATAATAATCGATTAAAACGCAGAATAAAACTGATTCCCAATCACATCACAATTTCACGGATCCAAGTGATGAAACAAGTAACAACCAACACCAAAACAACAAATAATTGATTTTCCCATCTAGAATTCGAGACAGATCGAAACTACTTGTGTACGTGAGACGAAAATCACCGAACTGAGATTAAGAAATTCAAATAATTCATCGACGCGAAAAAGGGCGTACTATTCCGGATTCATGGCCGGCGCAAAATCTGAAAGTTGATGGAAAAATAGGCCCGGAGACTGAGAAATTGACGTCGAATTTCAGTCCCGGCAACGACTCAGAGAGAGAAATCCAGATAGAGAGGGAGAGTGAGCGTTGAAACATCTAGGAGAGGAGATACAGATAGTAGATCAAATCGGCCGGTGAATCGAAACAGAACCGGTGGATAACTTAAATCCGTCGATTTTATTATTATTATTTTTTCTAACCAGCGATTTTTTAATTTTCTTTTTTTAATGTATTTTCATTTAAACAGAATGAAAAAATGAGTTAAAAAATTAACGAAAAATAAAATTTTCTTTTGAAGAATTAAGTTCAAAAAGTTATTCTTAAAAAAAAAGTTTTTGATTTTAAGTTTAATATTAGAAATTAAAATTCAAAAGTTTAATTTTTAATATTGAAATTAATTTTCCTATGTTTCTCATAAAAGAATCAAAGTACACGTAGTTCACATCTTTTTTTATGTTTTTTTTAAAAAAGAGTTTAAAAAATATATATTTTAAAAATACTTGATTTTAATTCAAATATTTAGAAATTAAGATTGAAATCTTTAATACTTTAACTTTCATACGTATTCTCATAAACGAATCAATGTTCACATAGTTCAGATTTTTTTTTTTTTTGAAAAAAAAAAGAGTTTTAAAAAATATTTTTTAAAAAAATTGATTTGATTTTAATTATAATAATAGTTAAAAATCAAAATTTTAACTTTTAATATTGGAATTAACATGCCTATATATCTTCATAGAGGAGTCAAAATACACGTAATTCTTATATTAACCTTACTGACGTTGACAGCGAAAGAGGCTCGTCTTTATTTATTCATTGCTATCGTTACTTCCCTAATTGGTATCGTAATGGTCGCTCGCTTCACCTTCGTCCAGCTGTAGTTCTTATTCTCGTTTTTCGAGTTTAATCCACTCATTCATTAACATTTGATTTTCTAAATTTTGAGGCAATAAATTAGAACGTCTATCATCTAACACAAAGCCTCCCGTGCTAAAGACTTGTTCAACGGAAAACATTGAACCAGGAATGACGAGAACCTTATTTCTAGAGAGTGTAAAAAAAAATAGTAGTCATTCTCGACTAAAATTGCACAAAATCATTAGTACCATCGGTCCTTTTCGTGATAACACAAAATTATTGTACACCTACAAGAAGATTTTTGGAGTAAGTCATCCTTTGTTAAACAAAAAATGATATTCTTACGGTGATAAATTAAACCTTTTTAAATAATATAATACTTAATATACGCTAAATATGATTTTTCATTGTCGAATGATGTATTTTTATTAAAAAAAAGTATTAATTAGTTATTTGCATTTTTAATAACAAGCCTCATTTATATCTACCTACGGATAAAGCCAACAATTTTAAACCGACCTGAAAAAGGTAATGTTTGGCTCATACTTTAGATGCCCGTAAAAGATGAGAAAATGCCATACATTACTAACTTTAAAGAAAAATTATTTTTACTTATAGTTTTTTTTTTTCCTATTTTGCAGTGGATTACTTTTTATCTCAAAAGTACGTATATCAACTTATTTTTTGAATATTAAATATACTAAAGGTAGGCATAAATCTCTTTCTTCTCATTTATTTCTACCATTAAGCATCTCAAAAAGACGACTTTTAAGGATTGAGATCCACCTCAACAAAGAAATTGCCCCCTATTGTTATAGACCTGTTGGAGTAATTGCACATCATATGAGTCCAATTATTGATTACTCGGACATGGGTTGAATTGAAATTACAATTTCAAGCGTTTTTTTTTTCTGAAATTTTTGCTGCAAAATCATTTTCTGGGTTTTTACTTTTCTGGTTTAGTTTTTTCTGCTCCTCTTCTTATTTAAAGGGTTTTTTTTTTTTGTTTTATTCCGATTTGGGAATAATCTGATTTTTGATTAATTACTTGTTTTAAGTTTTTTTCTTTCGTGTTCTTTTGAAAATATTTTATGTTTGGAGGAATTTGTGTGTTTATTTGAAAAGGTAAGTATGGTAGTTGAGTGCTAAGTTTTGGTTTCTTGGAGTTTGTGACTAATTTTGGGTCTGATTTATTTTCTGAGTTTTGGGCCATTTAGAATATTTTATGTTTTAGTAATTGTATTAGAAATGTGAGACATCATGATTTTCTAAGGTTATGTGAGAAAGGGGGAAATAGACTTCAGGATGTTTATACTTATATATTGTTGTTAATTTTGTGTTGATCTCATCATGTTTTTTCATTCTTTTTATTTGTAGTATTTAATTTAATTGTAGTTGGTTCCAATTTGTTATCGCGTAGTTGATGATGTATATATCAAGTATCTAATTAAATTTGGTTTATCCATTTTTTTTCTTCCACTTTTGATTTTTAAATATCTCATACATAAGATTGTGACTTATCTGTGATTACTACAGATTTTATGTGAATGAATCAACTAACAAGTACTTATTATATACGCGGTTTTGTTTTTTAATATGTAATTTTTTAATTGTACAGGGATTGTGGCTTGTTTATGGTTTCGAACGATATGTATTTCACTGTCGAAGCTGATACTCCAATAAAAGATATTTATGTTGATTTTTGGTGTATGTATATTCGATCTATAATTTAGATATAGGGTTTACCTGTATGAATTGTGTTGAAGTTTGGATCATGGACCTATCAGGTTCTCGAATTTGGTTTGCATGTAGTTAATTTCTAATTTGATCTTGTGCACTATTGTCTTTTAAATAATTTCATAAAATGGTTGTTGTTTCGTTGAATTTGTGTTTCGCTTTATTTGTCCTTGTTTTTCCATGAATATAATCTATAGACTTTATGTTTATTTTATGTTTATCGTAAGAGACTTTTTATATTCTTTGTTCAGGATGTTTCATTTATGTACAACTAATAAGATGTTGATTGTTTGATTATAAGTTGACTAGAATTTGCGTATTTTATTCATACGGTTTTTATTTAGGTGAAATAAAAAATTATTGATTTTTTATTTATTTAATAAGATGTTTGTTTTTGTTACATAATATATACGTATTATATATAAGTAAACCAGAAATCAACTAAACAATGGTTTACAATATAATTAATAATAGTTATAATTAATATAATTAAGAATATAAATAGTAAACAGAAATTGTAGTTAAGAGTGGTTCATAATAATCAAATAAAATTGTTAAAAAAAGACATATGAATAAACGAGTTTCAACAATCTTTCTTATTGGCAGTGACATTTTAAAAAAAGTCATGTTGTGCATCCATTCCGAGTTTATTAATGAAAACTTTAATATCATAATTCAATATGTAACACCAAAAAATAAAATAAAATAAAATCAATATGATAAATAATAGACATGATATTTTTTTTCTTGTATTGTCACGTAAACCCAGATTATGCTATTATTACCATTGTTAACCAACATTGATATTAAACTTCGCTCGGAATTTTTAAGTTGAGAGTATAATTAGTAAACAAGAAATTATAGTTAAGAGTGGTTCATAATAATTAAATAAAATTATTAAAAAAACATAACATATGAATAAATGAGTTTTAATAATTTCTACTTAGTTTGTATAAAAAAGAGTTTTTTATTTAATTAGAGGAGGTATTTATGGAATTAAATATTACATCAATTATAGGAGTAAATGAAGAACTTGAAGTAGGAAAGCTTCAAATGTATTTTAGGAGAGTTATACAAATTATAATAACATATATTTATGGATTTTTAGGCTTGGTTAGGTATCTGTGGAATTATATTCTATGGAATATTAAACTTGTAGGCAACTGAATGTGTTTGATAATAAAGTCAAAGCCAACAAAAGGAATCATAAAATTATCTATATTCTAAACACCGAAAGAATAACAATCTTGATTAGAATGTATGAAAATAACAATGGAACTCAATCAACTTTTGTTAAACATCCAGGAACAAGCAGATTCAATCGGACGACGAATAAATTCAATCCCAAACCCAACAATTAAATGAAAATCCATACACAAGCAACAAACATTAAAAATCCACAAGAAAAATGCTAGGAATCGATTATCAAAATTACTCAAACAAATTCTTCAATCCTAATCAGCAAAAGAGACGAAGAAGCTCCTAACGAGATGGTTTCTCAAAATCCAAGTTACCATAGTCTTCAAATCAAAAATGGAAGGTAAGTTTTTACTAAATTATCAAATGAGGAATAAGGGGTGAATCATGTGTTTGAAAATGGGTTTTCTAGGTTAGAAATAGGTAAGTTTGCATATCCCCTCACAGTTGAAAAGTGTTGTCTCTTAAATAGTGTGAGTTGAGGAGGACACTGTCGTAATTTTATCCATAAATGACGACCATTGATCGACCGTCAACTTGCACTGTCCACGGTATCACTTTTGTCGATCTTGCGTCGATGACAATATTGATCGACGTTGGCGTGAAGTTCTCGGCAGGTCGATTGACTCAGGTTGTCAAAGCGATGGCAGGTGCACGTCGATGTCGCATTTACATGGCGCATCAATCAATGGTAGCGGAAATTCCTCGGAAGGTCGATCGACTCACAATTTTTAATCAGACAAGAGGTGTGCATCGATTATACGTCAATTGATGGTCAATCGACGACATATTTTGCAAACCCTTGTCTTGTTTTCGTCAATCCGAACTGATTGTAACTCTCGGGGACACGCTTGACTCCGCTTGGTTGATTATAAAGACAAGAAAACCAAACTAAAATAAATATTTACACAGGATACGAGAAAGAGTACTAAAACAAATAAAAATCAACACGAGCTACAAAAAAAGCTAAAAGAAAGAAATATGAGAGAAAACACGACCTAAAACCCACTACATCATACAAAACAAGATGCAAAAGCAAACGAGAATCACACACAAATATATACTAATCAACTCCCCCACACTTAGCTTTTTGCTTGTCCTCAAGCAAAACCGAGCCTAGACATAGACAAGGAAAATCTAAGCACTCAATGAACTAAAAACTAATGCATTCAAATTATTCGAAGTTATGCATTAAATTAATTGGAAATTTAAAGAAAAGGACGACATGATACATTGAGATAAAAAGTTTAGAATCCCTTCCGAACGCCTAAAAGTAATGTGTTGCCATTCGTGCACGCTCCCCATCCATGCCTTGGCCAAGATCTATTCACGCTCAAACCACTAAGTCGGTACCCTACGAGCCAAATCATCTATGCACCTCTTTAACAATAAAATCTAAAAAGTAGAAATAAAAATACGTACAAGGGTTGCACGACTTATTATATACACATCACCTGTACAAGGATTTCTCTTCTTGTACCATTTTTTTAGTACCCATAAAGGCAAGGTACTAGACGAACACGATATTTACAACTCAAAAATGAGAGTTCATTGACTTCAATCTCATGTTTCTAAATGCAACTTATAATATTCTTTGAAAAGCACATGGATTATTTAACGTCTCCAAAAATAAAATGAAAAATTTACAAAAACTCCTATAGAGGACATCTGAAAATGGGTCTAGTAGACTAGTAGAGTGTATTCGACTCTCGAAATGAGTTGCATGAATAGAACAAGGTAAAAATACTTCATAGGTTTCCTACACTTCATTCCCCACGATTACACTAATGTCGAAATAAAATCTAATCAACCTAACCAAAGCATCTAACCACGTCACTTCGTCAATGTTCCAACCAATATCAATCCACACGACTCAAATCATATACACAGGCAAGCATAGTAAGAAGTTACTAAATCAGAAAGAAAAAACCACACTTAAACCATGCAATGCCCACATTGCACATTAAACAAGATAAAATACGATAAAAGGGAAGAGAGAGATATACGTCCCTATAGCCGTGCTTGCGATGATGAGTCGAGCGTGAAGTGACATCTAATGGGCGGTCGAGTCGAGAGGAGCCTACAAAAAGGGGTAAGTGGAGAAGAACGATATACAGAAAAATAGAAGATAAAAATAAAAAAGAAAACGTCAATCTTTTTAGAATACTATGAGGGAGGATCGTCGTCAAGATCCATCTCTGGATAGGAATCAGTCGCTTGAGAAGAAGTTGCATGGTCAAAATGCTCTTTGAGTCAAGAGAGGCGAGCTCTTAACTTCCAAAAACTTTGATGATTGCTTTCGTGATTGTTATCGATTTTTTTGTCGATTATTTGGAGTTTCTCGAACATTCTCGTTTGGATTTCTCAATCTTCCTCAAAAATTTTATCCTAACCTTGGCGCGGGCCCGATCTGGTTTATAGAACTTCTTCTTCCTCATTTACTTCGGCGTGTTAAGTCGAAGGCCTCCTTGCCTGAGGTCTCGAGGTGAGTCAAAGTTTTCGTGTTGCGTTTGGCCATCGAGAGTTTCGTGACCCATGTTTCGCTAGACCCACGTCGACCGGATTGTACTTGAAGTGTCGGGCGATGTTTGTTATGAATGGGATGAAGGATAGGAGGGGTATTTTGTCGCCCGGCTTCTTCTCCAAAATATTATGAATTCCATTGAAGAGAAGAGGGAAGAGATGTGGGCATCGACCGTTGATGAGGCACCACAACGCGTAAAGTCCCAATTTTGTAGCGTTGGTCACCTCTTGTTTGCAAAGCACTACATGGGCGGGAATTTATAGGCGACATAAATTACATCATCTTGAATCCTTATAATCGGGAACCAATTGTAGTAGCTCGTATTTCCAACATTAATTCATATCAAAAAGTGGCAACACCAAACTCTTCATCTTGAGACATTGGGGGAATGCCATTGCTATCAAAATTGAACACTTCTTCAAATAAACATTCATTCCCCCGAATTTCTGTTATGGTCGCTAATCCTAAATCGGTCGGAGATGGTGAGATCGGGGAAGAAGGTAAAGAGGAGACAACAATTCGGGACAAAGTAGGATCTTTGGTGCCGTGAGTGAACAAGTGGATGTGGCGGATTAAAGGGACCGGATCGGGGTCAGGGGCGCCGGGTTAATTGCAAACATGGGCTGATTGGTGAAGGACCCGGTATTAATTGATAACGGGCTGCTGGTTATTGGTCCTATCAGTTTAGTTAAGTAATTTATATTAAATGGGCTATTCTAGTTAGTTGCTTTTATTTGTGCATTAGGGCATATTATGTAAATGCCCTCCCACCCCATGTTTATAAATAGGGTGAGAACATGCATGTTTTGGGTAAGCAAGAATATTACAAAATTTCCCTACCTACCAATTCTCTCTTTTCTCTCACTTCTCCCTATCCTTCCTCTCGGAAATTATAGCTCAATTCATATAAATTCTTTCAAAAGTACACAATTGATTACAAATACCAATAACCTAACATTTGGTATCTAGAGCCCATCCTTCCTTGGCCATTGCTGATGGTACTAGACTGAAAGACCTTCAAGAAATGCAAAAGAAATTAGAGATCAACTTATAATCTGAAAATCTGAAGAGAACAACAAAGGAGCAAGAAACACAGGAGCAATTTCATGATATTAAATCTTAGATGCATGAGTTAAAAACAGGGTTTATGGACAGGCTTGATCACCTCACACAAACCCTAGCAGCTATGAAATTGCAGATCCTCAATATGAACAAGGGCAAATCAACAGCTGATGATGAATCCATTCTGGGATCCCCTCTTTCTAACCCTCTCCATGAGGGCAGTCAGTCAAGATCACAGACAGCAAGAAACAGAACACTTACAGAACAACAAACCCCCTAGATAATCAGCCCCTTGCCCAAAATTGATTTTCCCAGGTTTGATGGATCAAAACCTAGGAGCTGGATACTCAAATGCAATGGGTATTTTAAATTAATACCCAACATCCCAAAAACAAAAAAGGTAACTCTAGCCACCATGCACTTTGAAGGTAAGGCTGCTCAGTGGTTTAAAAATTTCAATTCAGGGGACACTGATCTCACATGGCAGAGGTTTATAGAGTTGGTTTATGCTAAATTTGATGAACTGAAAGAAACTAAAATCATTGGAGAGTTTAACAAAGTGAAACAAGGGGGTTCATATGCTGATTATGTGGAGAAGTTTGAAGAATTAAGGGCTTGTATGCTGGTTCTAAACAAGAGGGGATATACTGAAGAGTATTTTATAGCAAGTTTCATTAGTGGCCTGAATGAGGACTTACAGGCCTTTCTGAACATGTTTAAGCCTAACACCTTACAACAAACCATATAACTGGGAAGGAAACAGTTGATGACCTTGGAAGCAATCACAAAGAGAGTTAAGGGACCTAACAGGAATTTCCCTCCTGCCCCTTACCCTAATCAGAGAGTCATGGTGCCCAATAATTCCAATGTTTACAGACAGACCCCTCCTACCCAAGCAAAGACCCCTCCTAAGTTAGTTTCATCAGCTGAGATGGCAGCAAGAAGAGAGAAAGGACTCTGCTATAATTGTGATGAGAAATTTGTAGTGGGACACAGGTGCAAGCACAGGATTAATTACATGATGATGACTGAGGAAGAAGAATTGTCCTACCTGAATTCAAACCCTATCAGTGAAGAACCTGAGCAAGAAACTGACCTTGTTGAAGAAGTACAAATGTCACTTAACTCCATTGTGGGAGGGAATGGCCCCACAACCATGAGGTTTATAGGGTACCATGGAGACAAACAACTTCATGTGCTGTTGGACTCAGGTAGTACACTGAGCTTTATTAAAGAAGAAACTGCCAGAGAGTTAGGGTGTGAATTGGGGCCCACCAAACCCATTATGGTAAGGGTGGCTAATGGACAGAAGCTGTTGAGCTCTCAACAAGCAGTGGGGTTTACTTGGACAATGCAGAACTATATGTTCAAATACCCTTTAAGGCTCCTAAAACATGAGGGATGTGATCTTATTCTTGGGGGTGATTGGCTTAAGGAGAATACCCCTATTGAGTTAGATTATGATGACATTTAAGTCATTGTGAACCTTGGAGAAAGGAGGATAAGATTAAAGGCCCTAACTGACACACACCAGTGCCATAGTATCATAGAGCACTCCCTGTTTCAGTCATTGTTCTAAAAATCGGGCTAGGCGGCCGCCTAGGCGCTCGGCGCCCTCGAACCGCCCACGATTTTTGAAAATCGGGCAAAAAAATCGTCGGGGGAACTCGGCGCCGCCTAGGCACCCTCGGCGCCAGGCAGTCAAATTTTTTATTTTTTTTTATTTTTTTTTATTTTTTTTATCCAAGACGACGTCGTTTTGGTTTTAAATTTTTTTAAAGTCAATTCAATTGTTACGGGGCAAGAATTGGGACTGAACAGAAACAGACTGAGAACTCTTGCCCTTATTTAGTTATTTTGATTTTGTAATATGTGCTATGGATTTATATTGTTTTGAACTTTGAATTGAACAATATTTTTGAACTTATGATCATTACTTTTAGTTTTGAATAGTCATATACTTTATTGTGTAGCAGGTAGTATGTTCAACTATTAAATGTTGGATGTAATGTTGTAAATTAGGGTATTTATTCTCAATTCTAGGCCCCGCCTAGGCGCCCTAGGTGCTAGGTACTGGTCTGGCGCCTAGCAGCCGCCTAGCGATTTTTAGAACACTGGTTTCAGTTGCTACATAATGAATCTGAAGAGCAAGTGTAAGGAGTGTATTTGATGCACCCCTTCAAACCTGACCTTAAGGATGATAAGGAGTTGCATGACTTATTGGGAAAGTATGAGGATGTATTTGGGGAACCTGAAGAATTGCCACCTGGCAGAGGTGTGGAGCACCAGATAATTCTTAAACCAAGGAGTGTGCCTAAACATCAATACCCCTACAGGACATCACACAATTATAAGGATGAAATAGAAAGGATTGTGTAAGAGTTATTGGAGTCAGAGATTATTCAGAATAGTAAGAGCCCATTTGCCTCACCTGTGCTTTTGGTAAAGAAAAAGTATGCAACCTGGAGAATGTGTGTAAACTACAGATACCTTAATAGACTTACAGTGAAACATGATTACTCTATTCCCATCATTGAAGAGCTGTTGGATGAACTGGCTGGTGCTAAATATTTTTCTAAAATAGATTTGAGTTCAGATATTTCCAAATCCTAATGAAGCCTGAACACATATACCTCACAGCATTCAGTACACATCATGGTCACTTTGAATTCCTAATGATGCCATTTGGGCTGTGTAATGCCCCTGCTACTTTCCAGTCACTAATGAACCAGGTTTTAAGGGCTGTCTGAGGAAATATGTCTTAGTTTTCTTTGATGATATACTGATATACATCAAGGAGAGGGAAGCACACTTGAAGCACCTTGAAGTAGTACTGACCCTGTTGAGGGAGAATACATTATTTGCTAAGAGAAGCAAGTGCCAGTTTGGTGAACAGCATGTTGAATACCTAGGGCATATCATATCTGCAGAAGGAGTGTCAACAGATCCTCAAAAGGTAGAATGTATGGTCAATTGGCCAAAACCTAACACTGTTAAGCAATTGAGGAGTTTCTTAGGGCTGACTGGGTACTACAGGAGGTTTGTCAAGGGTTATGGGGTTATTTGCAGGCCTCTCACCAATTTGCTGAAGAAAAATCAGTTTAACTGGGGAACTGAAGCTGAAAGGGCTTTCCAGCAACTTAAGAAGGCCATGAGCACTACACCTGTCCTGGCTCTACCTGACTACACTCAACCATTTACCCTATAAACTGATGCCAGTGGGTATGGAGTGGGTGTTGTGTTAATGCAACAAGGGAGGCCCATTTCTTACATGAGTAAAACACTCTGTCCAAGGAGTCAATATTTGTCTGTATATGAAAGGGAGTTCCTAGCTGTCCTAATGGCTATTCAGAGATGGAGGTACTATTTGCAGGGCCATAGGTTTATTATCAGGACTGATCAACAGGCCCTTAAACACCTATTGGATCAGAGAGTTATGTCCCCTATGCAGCAGAGGTGGATCAACAAGCTTCTAGGACTTGACTATGAAATACAGTACAAGAAGGGGGTTGAGAACAGAGCAGCAGATGCACTAACAAGGAGGGGTGAGGATATGGAGAGTTGTGAGGCTATTAGCCTAATGGTTTCAGGGTGGGTACAGGAGGTGACAACTACCTATCCCAAGGATCCATTTTGCAACAAAATTTTGGCTAGCAAGAGTATAAACCCTACCCTTTTTCCTGAGTACACAATCAATGGGGGAATTATAAGGTATAAGGGCAGGCTAATGGTTGGAAAGGATGACACAGTGAGGAAACACATACTATCAGTGATGCATAATTTAGCTTATGGTTCTCACTCTGGGATAAATGGGACCTATATGAGGTTGAAGGGTGTTTTCTTCTGGCCAAAAATGAAGGGTGATGTTATTAAAACTGTACAGTCTTGTGATGTGTGTATGAGAAATAAACCAGATAATGATGGCCATCCCGGATTGCTACAGCCTTTGCCCATCCCAGAGCAATCATGGACCCACATCTCAATGGATTTCATAGAAGGGTTACCAAAGTCAGGGGGTAAAGATGTAATTTGGGTGATAGTTGACAAGTTTACCAAATATGGGCACTTCTTAGCTCTCTCACACCCTTACACTTCTCAGTCTATATCTAAGGTGTTCCTAGACACTATCTACAAGTTGCATGGCCTACCAGTGAGCATTATATCAGATAGGGACAAGATTTCTACAAGTGCATTTTCGAAGGACCTATTTAAGTTACTAGGAGTTCAACTCAACCTATCCTTAGCCTACCACCCTCAGACAGATGGGCAAACTGAAAGGTTGAGTCAGTGCTTAGAGAACTACTTGAGATGCATGACCAGTACTACACCTAGGCAATGGATTAAGTGGCTATCTCTTGCTGAACATTGGTACAACACCAACTACCACACAGGCCTAAAAATGACCCATTTTCAAGCCCTGTATGGCTACACACCACCCCTATTATCTACTGGACCTTACATGGATGCAATGAATGGAGAAGCTAAGGACCTTATGCTACAGAGATAGACCATGCTTAAATTGATAAAGGAAAACCTCATGCAAGCCCAGAACCACATGAAAACCAATGCAGACAAGTCAAGAACAGAGAAGACTTTTGAAATAGGGGATCAGGTTTACCTCAAATTGCAGCCTTATAAACAGAACTCCCTGCACCTCCGCAAGAATTTGAAGCTGGCCTCCAGGTACTATGGGCCTTACCCTGTGATTCAGAAAATTTGAACGGTAGCATATAAATTAGAATTACTAGCTGGCTCAAAGATACACACAGTATTTCATGTATCCTTGCTGAAGAGAAAACTAAAGTCAGAAGTTTTACCTCTCAAAGGGCAGCCAGAGATTGATGCAGACGGAGTTTTCAAAATTGCTCCCCATCAGGTGCTAGAACAGCGACGCATAATCAGGAAATGGGAAGAAATTGAACAATTGTTAATTGAATGGGGAAACCCTAATTTGGGATTGACTTCCTGGGAAGATACGAAATGGATAGATAAAAAGTTCCCGACTTTAGATCCTTGCGGTCAAGGATCTGAAAATCCGAGTGGTATTGTTATGGTCGCTAATTCTAAATCGGCCGGAGATGGTGAAATCGGCGAAGAAGGTACAGAGGAGACAGAAATTGGGGACAAAGGTAGGATCTTTGGTGCCGTGAGTGAACAAGTGGATGTGGAGCAAATTAAAGGGACAAAGGGACTGGGTCAGGGTTAGGGGCGCCGGGCTAATTGCAAACATGGGCCGATTGGTGAAGGACCGAGTATTAATTGATAACGGGCTGCTGGTTATTGGGCCTATCAGTTTAGTTAAGTAATTTATATTAAATGGGCTATTCTAGTTAGTTGCTTTTATTTGTGCATTAGGGCATATTATGTAAATGCCCCCACCCACCCCCCCACCCCCTATGTTTATAAATAGGGTGAGAACATGCATGTTTTGGGTAAGCAAGAATATTACAACATTTCCCTACCTACAAATTCTCTCTTTTCTCTCACTTCTCCCTATCCTTCCTCTCGGAAATTACAGCTCAATTCATACAATTCTTTCAAAATTACAACAATTGATTACAAATACCAATAACCTAACAATTTCATTGCCACCAAGTTGGCAAGTGAACGTCCGATCAGCGAAGACAGTCAAAGTGGTGAAAAACTCAAACACGAGTTCACGATATCCGGGATAGTCCATCAGGGCGTACGTAGTACACCTGAGACCCTCGATGTATCTTAATACGGCTTCGTAATGTTCTGAGACTTCTTGGGCTCATTCCTCCACATCGTGAAAATTAATCGCTCAATGCGTTGCAAATCACAAAGTACTAATTGGACAAAAACCTTTCCCTCGTCTTTTGAGTAGATGGGAAATGGGGCCTTGTATTTGGCCAAAATATATTTCCTTTTTCCCGCCCAAGACATGGTGAAATAAATTGAAGCAAGTGAGGATCGAAAAAGAAAGAATTTAGAAGAGTGTGATTTATGGGGAATTTCTTCGAGCGTGTGGTGTGCAAGATTTTCAAAGAGAAAATTTGGAAAAAATGAACAAGAGAAACACCAACCCAACCAAGCAATCAGATACGACAAAAACAACGAGTAATATAAAGTAAAGTACCTCGGTCTCCAAACAAAAAAACGTAAGCATCGGATGAAACGTGCTCGAGCCATTTTGTTATGGAAAGAAATGGAGGAAATTGGTAACCGAAAATTGAATAGAGGTTTCAACTAGCCGGAGTTGGTAGAGCGTGGTTGGAGGATCGCCGGAAAATGAGTGAGAAGAAAGAGATAAAAGGATATTATTGGGTGAATCGGACTTTTTACACTTACTTTTTTATTAGAAAAGTTCATCTGCAAGAGAACGGAGTAATTGTAAGTGGTAATTTTTACTCGAGTTGAATCTCTCGAGGAAGACTAATCAGAAGTAATTTTCGTGTTTTATTCATGAATGATAAAATAAGAATAAAGCTATTTCAAACACGTGATCAAATTTCAGTTTGTGAAGTTGTAATATCTAAGACTATGATTTAAATGACGAGAAATGAATTCAAAAACTTTGAAAAGATTAATAAAACAGGGGTCTGGGGCTCTAGAATCGTCTCCATGATCAATTGGCATTTGATCGAACACTTAATCTACGAGTTGGGTTTGTCAATCCCAACTTGTAGATTAAACATCTAACAACGCCAATTGATGGTTCTAAACTCATCCAAGCACTAGAACCATAGATTCTAACCAATAATCATCAAGAAACGCAACAATTTAAACTTAATGCAAGCATAAACATTATCAAATTGACAAAAAGCTTGAAAGAAAGCAACAATGGAAAAATCAACTTCTAAGAACAACAATTATCATCGTAAAAATTCAAACAATTAAATAACATAAAATCATGATAAACGCAAGAAAAATAACTACGAATCAAGAACATCACAAACCCAACAAGAAAACATAAACAAAGTAAACAAGAAATTAGAATAATAAAGGAAAGGAAAGGAAAGCTTACTAATTAACAATGGTGGATTTCATTGTTCGAACGAATAAACGAATCAGGATTAAGCTTATTTCCAAAATTCACGAAATACTTAAGAATCTATATCCTACTAAAAACTGGAATTTGAATGAAGAAAGTGAAGAGAAATGAAAAGAATGAAGAACATTCTTGTGCTGTCAAACCCTAAGGGGTTCAAGCACATTTGTTTCTAAGAAGAGAGGTTGTATTTATAGGGTTTAAAGCATGAGCAAAAATAGTCATTTGGCCAAAATGGCCTGGCCACCGATGCTAGAAAATAGCCTCGTTGATGGCATGTCTACGGCGCATCAATCGTAGTTGTGCTGCACGGGTCCGAGTCGTGTTTTCGTCAAATTGAGCCAATTATGATCTCTTAGGCTTGATCGAATACCCTAAAACAAATAAAATCAAATAACATAAAAATCTATAAAAAGTAAGAAAGAAAAAAGAAATATTAAAATGACGACAAATGTTATGAAAATGCAAAATAAGAAAAAATGGGGCAATATACTACTAAAATCCGACTAAAGCACACAAGACAAGACACAAAAATATACGAAAATCACACACAAATATGTACAGATCATTGAGATGATTGGGAGACGAAAGGGGAAGAATGAGAGGAGTTGGGGGTTGGAGGAGATGTATTTATAGACCAGAAACAGGTCGAGTCGAAAATGGAATGGGTCGGGTCAAAAATCCAGATTTTAAAGTCAGCAAATGGACCACTTTTGGGACTGCATCAACAAGGACATCGATCGGCGGCCCATCAATGGATTAAACAGAGAGTTCTTGTCAACATGGGCATCGATCGACGGTCCATCGATGAGTTGGATAGAGAGTTCTCATCGACATGGGCGTCGATCAAAGGTCCATCGATGGGTTGGACAGAGAGTGCTTGTCGACATGGGCGATGGTCCATCGATAGGTTGGACAGAGAGTTCTCGTTGACATGGGTGTCGATCGATGTTCCATCAACAGGTTGGACAAAGAGTTCTCGTTGACATAGGCATCGATTGACAGTTTATCGATGGGTTGGACAAAGAGTTTCTATCGATGCCAATAATAGATCTACGGTCGATCGACACGTACATTGGTACTTGGTTGACTTCGTGTCGATCGACGGGTATTCTTTGTGCCTTATTTTTGCTCCATTGACCACCGTTTTTTAGGCAGAACCTCAGACCTTTTGAGAATGCCTCTGGGTTGTATAATTGATCTTGTATTTCTGACGTAATACCCCCTTCTACACGGACAAGAGGAAAATAACCGAAAAAACGAAGAACAAAATAAAACAAAATTGAAAAAAAAAGTTGATGGGCGAATATGTAAGAAAACAAAAAAAAAATCAAAATAAGGATACGAAATGCTTGGGTTGCCTCCCAAGAAGCGCTTGTTTAACGTCCCTAGCTTTACGAATTCGCATTGGCTAAGCGATAGGTTAGTCTTCAAAAGACTCCATATCATAGGTTTTTTTTTTATCCATGAAAATATGCTTTGACATGATGACCGTTGACTTGGAAATGTTCTTAGGTCTTCTCATTAACTAATTTCACCACTCCGTATGGCATCAAATCCTCGGCTAAGAACGGTCTACTCCATCGTGGCTTGAGCTTCTCGGGAAATAAACGGAGGAGAGAGTTATATAGCAAAACTTGCATGTCGGCCTTGAGATCTTTAGCAATGAGCTTCTTATAGTGTTGAAGCTTCAACTTCCTTTTGTATATTTTGACATTTTCATAAGCATCGTTACTTATCTTATCAAGATCTTTAAGTTGTAGCCCCCGCACATCGTCGACATGTTTCAAATCAAAACTTATGGCTCGTATAGCCCAATTGGCTCGGTGCTCAAATTCGATCGGAATATGGCATGCCTTGCCGTATACTAGTCGATAAGGGCTAGTTCTTAAAACCATCTTGTAAGCTGTCCTATATGCCCAAAGAGCATCTTTAAGCTTAGTCGATCAGTCCTTCTGGCCCGGTTGTATGATTTTCTCAACGACCGCTTTGATTTGGTTATTTCTTGTCTCCACTTGTCCCAAAATTTTAGGGTGGTACGTTGTGGCCACCTTATGCTTGATCTCATATTGTGCCATCGATCTTGCAAACAACTTGTTGCAAAATGGGTACCTCCATCACTAATGATGGCTCTCGGGAACCCGGATCGACTAATGGTATTCTCCTGCACGAACTTAAGTATAATCTTGGCATCACACGTCTTGATGGGGAAAGCTTAAACCCATTTGTACACGTAGTCGACGGCCACTAAAATGTAATCATACCCAAAAGAAGTCAGAACGTTCCATAAAATCTATGCCCCAAACATCATATACTTCCACAACAAGGTTGCTCATCAATGACATCTTTCCAATATTCCCTGCTCGTTGGCATCGGTCACATAGTTTCCAAGTTTCATGAGCATCTTTGAAAAGGGTCGGCCAATGAAATCCCAATTGAAGGACTTTGAAAACGGTCTTTTGTCCTCCGAAATGGCCACCACATTTTTGATCATGCCAAAAGATAGGATGCTTCATTGCTCATCTTAAGGAATACATCTTCGAATAATATCATCATTCCCAAACCAAAAAAAGACACGGATCTTCCCAAAAGTGATACCTACAAATTGAAAGAATTCTCTTCCGTTCTTGGAAGGATATAATGGCTCTCAAATAGCCACACACAATATAGTTAACAATGTCGGCATACCATGGGGTGGGGTGAAAAGAAATAACATGCATAAATTCGTAAGGGAAACTATCATTAATACGTTCATGTTCATGCAAATGGTCTTCTACAATTAAACTAGACAAATGGTCGGCAACTACATTCTCACAAAGTTTCCTATCACGAGTCTCAACATCAAATTATTGCAATAAGAGTATCCATTAAATCAAACGCGGATTACTTTGAGTTTTATTAAAAAGGTGACGGAGAGCCGCGTGATCGCTATGGACTATGACCTTAGAACCGAATATATAAGAGTGAAAACTTTCAAGGGAGAAAACTACGGCCAAAAGTTCTTTTTCGGTGGTGGTATAATTCCTTTAAGCCTCATTCAACATAAGACTCGAATAGTAAATAATGCGAAGAAGACCGTCCACTCATTGACCCAAAACCTATCGCATCGTTCGATGCATCACATATTATTTCAAAGGGGAGGGACAAATTTAGAGCAATGACCACCGGAACCATAGTAAGTCTTTCTTTAAGTATGTTGAAAGCATTTAGACACGACTCATCGAGTATAAAAGTCACGTCAAGGCTAAGCAATTGACACAATGGACAACTAGTTTTTGAAAAATCATTAATAAATCGTTGGTAAAAACCCGCATGTCCTAGAAAAATTATAATGCCTTTTAGGTTCGTAGGAGGGGCTATATGTTAGTTGAGCATCGGTCTGCCTTAACAGCCAAGAATCTTGAAAATGAAATGTTGATGAACATTTGGGTGAAAGCCGAAAAATGAGAACAAGAAATGCAATTGGATGAAGGTGAAGAGAGCGACTATTACGATATCACTTCGGGAAGCAACGACAACGACGAATAGGTAAGTAGGTAAGTGAGGTAAGTATAAGAACTACTTGGACTTTGATTCCTTTTCGAGGATACGTAGGCAATTTAATTCTAATATTAAAAGTTAAAATTTAATTTTGATTTTTAATATTACAATTAAAATCAAGTCCTTTTTTTAACTTATTTTTTTTTAAAAAAAATTGAACTACGTGGACTTTGATTCCTTTATGAGGATACGTAGGCAAGTTAATTCTAATATTAAAAGTTACAATTTTAATTTTTAACATTAGAATTAAAATCATGTTCTTTTTTTTTAAACTTACTTTCCCCCCCCCAAAAAAAAATACGATTGACTGTTATGCAGTCGATCGGCTACTTTTCGGTTGATCGACCACCTGTCGATCGACAAAGTTTCAGTCGATCAACAGAATTTTAGAAGATTGACTGTTGGATCGACTGCCTTCGAAAAACCAAAACTCACTGTCCTTTAGTCGATCCAGCAGTCGATTGACTGCTTTTTTAAAAAATAAAAATAAAAATAAAAACCAGCGATAAACAGCCAATTTTCCGATTAACCGTCGGTTAACCGGTTTAACCGTAACCTTAATTGGTTCTCATCCGGTTAGGCTACGGTTAGTGTTGAACCGGTTAGTTAACCGGCCGATTAATAACCAGTTCAACACGTCTAGCAGCGCCCAGCCCAAGCCAGCGCAAGCCAAAACCCATGCCAAGCGCCCACCACCATGCCAAGTGACACCCCAAGCCAACAGCAACGCCAAACAGCAAGCCAAAGGGTTAATTTGAGTCAAACCTTAGTCAAACCCAGGAGATTCAAGCCTTTAAGGCTAATTTGACCCATTTACCCTTAATTAAACCTAGTATAAATAAAACACCACTCTCATTTTGTAAAGAGATCACTCATTCTCCCAACTCTTGCATGAGTTTAGAATTAATTTCTCTCTCTAGTTCTTAGATTTAATTTCCAAGAAGAATTCAAGACATCACTTGGATTTTTATTTTGGATTGTAATTTCATTCAAGTTTGTTATTACTTTCTTTAATTCAAGTAAGTTTTCCTTTATTTCTTCCTTGTTCTTCAATTTCAAGCTTGTTCTTCAATTCATGCATTTTTCCTTCGCTCTTAGATTTATTATTAGACTTTGTGATTTGGATATGGAATCTAGGTGAGTGACACACCAAGATCATAGATCGGGTCCTTGATCGTTTTTATTTTAAGTATTTTATATGCTCTATTTTGATTTTATTTTCATGCATGGTTTTATGCTGAATCCTAGATCTACTCTTCGTTTCTTATTATTTTTCGTAAAGATTTAAACTTTCACGTCAACATTTATTGCTCTTTCTATTGGTGATTTCGATTTTTGTTGATTTGTTTATTTTGAATTTTATGATCATGCATGCATAGTTGTAGTTTAGGTTTTCATGCTTATACATTGTTGTTTTCTTTGCTTTTTATTGCTTATTTTCATCATTGCTTGCAATTTCAATACGGCATATGCATGAGGCATACAAAATACTTGCATTTACTTTCATAGTTAGTCGTAGTTTCATCTAGTTTCCATTTATTCTCGTTTTCTCTTAATTCTCCAAAGCTAAAAACACATTGATCACTACGAATAATCGAATTCCGATAATACCAAGCCATGAACCCCATATATTTTCATCACCTTTAAAAATCTACAAAACATAAGGTCCTTGGGCTTCTTGTTGGGCTTGTTAATAATATGTTTTTTATGGCTCATGAGGAACATGTGGAACGTGTTGGTGAGGTGGGTGAGGTGCTTGTGGAACTTGATTGTACGATGGAGCGTCGTGAGGGCCTTGGTTTTGATTAACATAAAGCACTCGTGCATCAGGATGATTGTGATTCAAGTTTGGATTAATGTACGGGTGTGGAATACCATTTTTCTCATTTTCATCTTCCGGTATGTTTAGATTTGCTTCGGGAAGATCCATTGGTGGCTCGTCTATCGATTATTGCCGAGGAATATTATCTTCAACTCCTCTGGGTGCGGCTCTAGTACGATTGACTCTATTGATGTTATTTATGAAAGGAACAAGCTCTCCACCAAGTACTCGTCATCCTTGCATACACACAACAAAAAACTAATCGTATCGAGTCAAAATAAAATAAAGTTATACTAAAATAACTAATAAAATACGAACAAACATTTGAAAACCTTTGACATTCCCCAGAAATGGCGCAAAATCTTGAATCAAAAATTTTGCACTTACTTTTTAATTTAAGAAAAGTTAATCTACAAGAGAATGAAGCGGTTGTAACTGGTAAATTCGACTCGAGTTGAATCTATCGAGGAATGAAAATTGGAATCGAAATGCTCGTTTTAACACAATTTAACTAAAAATGCAATCAATGAGTGTCATGGTTTGTCTTTTTTTTTTTTAAAGAACAAGAATTAAATAACTAACACGACTTTAATTTAAATGTAACAACCTATCAGCAAATCAACACGAGTCGTGATAAATCTACAAGCATACGGATTGAACACAATAAAGAACGAGATTAAACATGTAGGTAACTGAAGGTTTTTAATAATCAAATCAAATCCAAAAAAGGAATCATAAAATTTTTTATATTATAAATACCGAAAGAATAACAATCTTGACTAGAAAGTATGAAAATAACATGGAATTCAATCACCTTTCATTAACAAACTTAATCCCGAACCCAACAATTAAATGAAAACCCATACACAAGCAACCAACATCTTTAAAACAAATATTAAAAATCCACAAGAAAATTACTAGGAATCGAGTATCGAAATCACCCAAACAAATTCTTCAAATCCTAATCACCGAAAGAGACGAAAGAGCTCCCAACGAGGTTGTTTCTCAAAATCCAAGTTACCGCAATCTTCAAATCAAAACGGAAGGTAAGTTTTTACTAATTTATCAAATGAGGAATAAGGGGTGAATCATGTATTTCAAAATTGGGCTTTCTAGGTCAGAAATAGGTAAGCCTGTCGATCCCCCTGCAGGTGGAAAATATTATCTCTTAAATAATGTGAGTGAGGAGGACACCGTGGTAATTTTATCTAAAAATAACGACTGTCGATCGATCGTCGACTTGCGTCGATCGATGGTATCAATGCCATCGATCTTGCATTGATGGCTATTGGCGATCGATGATGGCATGAAGTCTTGGCAGGTCGATCGACCCAGGCTGTCAAAGCGGTGGCAGGCACACGTTGATGTTGTATCAAATCATGCTTTCGATGGGGGCGAGAGGTGTGCGTCTGTGATGGGTAGATTGCTGATTGATCAACAACATGTTTTTCAAACCCTTGTCTTGTTTTTGTCGATCCAAACTGATCGTAACTCTCGGGGACGCACTTGGCTCCACTCGGTTCACTGTAAAGACAAGAAAACCAAACTATAATAAATATTTACAAAGGATATGAGAAAGAGTACTAAAATGAATAAAAGTCGACACGAGCTACAATAAAAGATAAAAGAAAGAAAAATTAGAGAAAACATGACCTAAAACCCACTACAGCATACAAAAAAAGATGTAAAAATAAACGTAAACCACACACAAATATGTATGAACCAATCATCTTACCAATTCCTAAAAGGAGGTGGATATGGAAATATGTGCAACCATCTCAACAACAAACACCCCGACAAAGCCGGAATCGATAAGACCCAAACATAACTATAAGGAGGACAAAGTAAGTACGAGTTCCTCTTCTTTATTTACATATTCCGAACCTACTCATAGAAAGGAATTAGTAATTTTGTTTCTTCTAGGTCTCTTCCTTTTAACTTTGCCAATGATGATTTATATGAAAAGTTCACCCAACTTTATTTTAATCCCTCGATTAAGAGAGTCTCATGCTCTACTATTACTCATGATATTAAAAAACGTTGTTGGTGAATATAAGTTAAACTTATGTAATGAATTTGTTAGTTTACCAAACAAAGTTTCAATTTGCTCGGATGTTTGGAGTGATCATTTTGAACGAAACTTTTATATGGGTGTTACATGTCATTGGGTTGATAAGTCACGGACTTTACAAAAATGTTTGCTTGCATTTAGAGATTTTAAACCTCCTCATAATGCACATAATATTTATCAATTAATTCATATGATTTGTCAAGAATATGGTCTAGTTGAAAAAGTATTTTCTATTTCTTTGATAATGCAACTCCTAATACGGCGAGTATTAATGAGTTTATTAGTATTTGTAAACCATCTATTGTTGGCTTGTTTTTTCATATTAGATGCATATGTCATATTTTGAATTTGTGTGCTCAAGATGGTTTGAATGCTTTGAAAAATGAGCTTTCTCCTACTAAATTGGCAGTCCTATATATTCATAGAAATAAATCTTTTGTAAGGGTGAGATTTTGTAAGGAAAACACATTTGAAGGAAAAAAAATTCAACCGATGTGCCTACCCGTTGGAACTCTACATATAAATTATTGAAAGATACATATTCATATAGAGAGTTGTTGCGTTTGTTTTTTAACCAACAAGAAACTGGAATTATGTTATATACAAACCAATGGACTACATGTAATTATTTGAAAAAATAATACTTCTAATTAATTTCTTGGTGTTTATTATCCCACTTCTCACCTTGTTATTGAGTATTATGTTAAATCGCATTCATCTTTAGGGAGTGCATGAAAAATCAACGATTAGAAGAATGTGTTGTTTTTATAAAGGAAAATGGTTGAAGTATTTTTATTAAATTCCAAATATATTTTTTGTTGCTACATTATTAGATCCCAATAATAGAGAAAGTAGTTTAGAACTTTATCTTAATAGTTATTATAATACTTTATTGCCATTTAAAGAGTTTGAATATCCTTCCGTTGAAAATATTATTCAAAATGTGAAAAGTTTTTATTTTATATATTTAAAAAATATAGTATAAATTTTGATGGTCCTCTTCATATGAGTTCAGGATGACAAACTTCTACTAGAAGTGGTAATCCTAGTAGAAGTGATGACGGCGACGATGAAATTGAGGGATTTCAAGAATTTTTGAAAAAAAAAAAATTATGAATGGAGCATTCAGGTTACTCATTCGGTTCTAACCATTATCGAGAACTTCAAGTTTATCTAAAAATAGCTTTTGAGTATTTTGAGTTTGTGGGCACCGAGGAAATCACTTTATCCCATTGTTAACATCATTGTGAAGGAGATATTGGTTGTTCATGTATCAACCGTTTCAGTCAAACAAGTATTCAGTGAAGGGGGTACATGTTGGACCAGCGAAGATCCAACATTAGGCCTCACAATCTCGAGTATCAAATATTGTTGCATGACTGGGTCAACGCCAACCAACGCAAACAAAAGATGAAGAGAGCGAGATGTATTATTACACGGGAGCTAGCAACGAGTCGGCAAATGGATGAGCATCCCCCGCACCACCACTTCTGATTCCTAAGGTAAGTAAGGTAAGTGAGAACTACATGAACTCTTATTCCTAAGTTAAGGGATACTTAGGCAACTATCTTCAATTATTTGAAATTAAAATTTCAAATTTTAACTTCAAATATTTGAAAATAGTTCAAGTCCAATTTAATTTTAGTTTTTTTTTTGAATTTATTAAAAATATTATTTATATTTTTTTGCTTAACTTAGAATTTCAAAACTCTTCTAATATATATATTTTTAATTTTAACTTCAAATATTTAAATAGTTCGATTTCTCTTTTTAATAAATTCAAAAGTGTTAGTTCTATTTTCTCATTTAACCTCATACATTTTCAAAAATTATAATAATTAAAATATAAAAGAATCTAACTTCAAAACTTTCAAATATTCTAATTAGAATTTCTTATTTTAACTTCAAATATTTTAAATAGTTCAATTTTAATTGCTTTTTAATAAATTCAAAATTTCAAAGTGTTAGTTCTATTTTCTCATTTAACCTCATACATTTATAATAAAATTATAATAATTAAAAAATAAAAAATTGTAACTTCAAAATTTTTAAATATTCTAATTAAAATTTCTTATTTTAACTTCAAATATTTTAAATAGTTCAAATTTAATTTCTCTTTTTTTTGAATTAATTCAAAGTGTTATTTATTTCTATTTCCTAACTTACTTAACTATATTTTTTTTAAATAAAATTAAAAATAAATAAACATAGGGAAAAAAAACTCAAAAAATATGAATTTTAAAAGTTTAATAATTTAAAATTTCAAAATAAAGTAAAATAAAATAAACCGGCCAAAGCGAACCGTGGACAAACCGTGAACCGGGGGCAACCGGCCAGTTTCACGGTTCATTTGCGGTTCGAGGTTTCGGGATAAACTAAACCGACGGTTCGAACCGTTGAACACCTCTACTCAAATAATTATCATTTTAAAAAGATCAAATTGGCATGTGTGTTACACGTGATGCGTATGAAACTGGTTTCACAATATTATTTGTTGGTACGCGTATTTGTTTGTTGAATTACATTTAGTTGTTTGTCAACTTTTGTTTTTTGTTTCATAGTCAAAATTTTAAAAAAGTAAAATAACTAAGTTCAACTCAAATATGAAAAAACAACAACATTGCTATCATCATTTTGAACTAATATCATTGTCATTTTGACATATCACACCATGTGACCATTATTTTATTACGCGATGTGTTGTAATGTGCGTGACATGCGGTGTCCCAAGCTAACTAAATTTACTTACATACTTAGTTTTTTAAAAGTAAAAACATAAGAAGAAGATATAAAAGACAGACGAAGGAGACTGTAGAAAATAGGGTTCTCTTATTCATCAAAGACTCCATTTATATAGGGTATCAATTACATGTTTTCATAATACATAAAGATAATTAATACCTAAATTGTCCCTCATCAGTTACTTGTTGATGAAGGCACACTAATTGTGTTTTTCCTTCAACACTCCCCCTTGTGCCAAGTCAAATGGTTAAATGGTGTTTTATTGTTGCCTCGTTAAAGCCTTGCCAAGTAATAAACCCAATGGGAAAAATAAAACTTGGTCTAAGAAAAAAGAGCACACCTATGTTGAGACTCCCCCTAAAGTGTACACCTCTCTATGATATGTACATCTATCAAGAGAACTTTTAAAGTCTCCACTTCCTCAATTTACTTGATTCTTGATAAAGTGCATAGTTGTTAGTTGTAGAAGAGTTGTGGTGATATTACTCGTATTATCACACTTTCTTCAGTGATAGAGTTCAAGCCACTATTATCAAATATATGAATGATCATAACATTTATCGTAGATACTCACGAACTACATGTATGATAATGATCTCTTTACATGTATCGAATGAGTAACCAACATCAGCGATACTATTTGGTGTTTCACAGTAAGAAGTAAACTCAACATTTTCTATAGGGATTACAAGACCATCTGCAGTCCCAATTATATTTATGAATGGGAATAATAAACTCGCGTCAATGGTTTCTTTTAGGTATCAAAATACATTTTGATTCCATTCCAGTGACATTGCGCTTTCTTGAGTTAAATCAAGATAACAATTTTGAGAAAGTAATATTTGGTCAAGTGTATTAGTAATGGTACAATAATGTGCATATTGTACGTAGGTAGAGAATTTCAGCTCCCACCAGTTCTTTGTCATTCCATTGACGAAATTGATATTTCCTTATATCATCACTTTGACAAATCATAGGAGTGCTAACATATTGCACTTATACATATTTAATTGCCTGATCATCTTTTGGATATATGCAAACTGTAGAATTTAGTATTCCACAAACTCGGTTTTAGTTTAAAGCCTTAACATGACCGAGTTTTTCCATGATGCATTATCTCAAATTAAGAATTTCAATAACTAAAGATATGTCTTATTTCATTAAGAGTGTACGTTATGTTTTATTCATCGACATATACAATTATAATCGCAAATTTGAAACTTATAAATACGCAAGGGCATAGATTATCTTTTACCAATCAAGTAGTCACTTAGACGGTTATACTACATCCGTCTGGATTATTTTAATCCATAAAGTGAGTGTTTTAATTTAATTTGCAAATGTACTCCGTGGCTTAGAGTCACTTTCATTGGCATTGAAAGGCCAGCAAGCACTTTCGTATATATCTCTAAATTATGATCCCCATAGAGATATGATGTAGCCACAAGTGTAAGCTGCATTCTCAGTTCTTTGGAATTATAACATCTATTATGAGAGAGTACATATCCTCATAGTCAATTCCAGGGCATTTTGAGAAACTTTGTGCTTCAAGTTTAGATTTGCATCTCATGGCTTTATTTTTCTCATTACGCTTTCTGACAAAACTTTGTTTATGTCCTACAGGATTTACACTTGGTGAGGTTAGCACTACCAAACCAAATACCTACCTTGTTGTCAGTGAATTTAGTTCTACCTGGATTGATTATTTACATTTAGGTCAATTTGCTCTATATTGATATTTCAATAGAGTGTGGTTCGATACTATTGTTCTCTATGATTCTTTAAGCAACAATGTATATATCATCAATGTATATGAAAAGTCTTTCCATCAACTTATATAAACTCTCATTGTACATTGAGATTTCTTTATTCTCTGGAATTATATTAAACTTCGGAGCGTCCTCCAGTACTGATTCATGGACATAAGTATAATCAGAGATAATCTCATGAGAGTGTATATTATCTAAAATTAAAATTTCAAATAACTAGCGATATATCTTATTTCATTGAGAGTGTATATTATGTTCCTTTCATCGACATATACAATAATAATCGCAAATTTGAAACTTACTTTATTTATAAATACGCAAGGGCATAGATTATATTTGCCCTATCAAGTAGTCACTTAGACGAATATACCACATCCATCTGGATTGATTCAATCCATAAAGTGAGTGTTTTAATTTAATTGCAAATGCACTCCGTGGCTTAGAGTCACTTGCCTTGGCAATGAAAGGCCAGCAAGCACTTTCGTATACATATCTTTAAATCACGATCCCCATAGAGATATGATGTAACCACAGGTATAAGTTGTATTATAAGTTATTTGGAATTATAACATCTATTATGGGAGAGTACATATCCCCATAGTAAATTCCAGAGCGTATTGAGAAACTTTGTGCTTTCAAGTATAGATTTGCATCTCATGGCTTTATTTTACTCACTGCGCTTTCTGACAAAACTTTGTTTATGTCCTACAGGTTTTACACTTGGTGAGGTTAGCACTACCAGACCAAACACATTTCTTGTTGTCAGTGAATTTAGTTCTACCTGGATTGATTCTTTAGAATTAGGTCAATTTGCTCAATATTGACATTTCAATATAGCGTGATTCGATACTATCATCAATGTGTGTGGAAGATCTTTCCATCAACTCATATAAACTCACATTGTATATTGAGATTTCTTTATTCTCTGGAATCATATTAAACATCGGAGCGTCCTCCAGTAATGATTCATGGACATAAGTTTAATTAGAGATAATCTCATGAGAGTCATTATCTTCATTGATGATTAATTAAATTTGTGCCATACGTGCCCTCTTATTCCTTGGGCGAGTATTGATCGAACCAAGTGACCTCCACCTGTTTCTTTTGAGAGTTACGACCTCAACCACACCTACACTAAGTATGGTTGCAATGTCTTAATCTGTGACATCGTGCCTCTTATGGGGTCTTTAACCTTGCAGACACATTTGCAGCTGGTATATATATGATCTCGTCACTTTAGAAATTGAGTCTTTTGTACTTTGAAGATCAATTGTTCACTTTACTTTACTTTCACGTTACATTGTGAAATGCGGGGATCATAATGAGACATATATGAAACTACTCCTGTCATTCCATTAGAAAATAATTTTTCTTATCTCCCCTAACTACGGGAAGATTGTTTCATTTGAGTGATAAATTTGATAATTTAGCGATAAAGAGATCGTCTGTCAAAGGTTTCAAATAGCGGATGATTGTTGGAGATTCATATCCAACATAAATACTTAATCGTCTTTGGAAACCCATAGAATGCGTTGTGGGGGCGCAATAGGCACATATACTGCTTAATCAAATATGCGTAGATATGAATTATCAGGCTTATATCCAGTTACCAACTGGTACGCAAAATATCTGGTTAGCAAGGGTTCATAAACGAATAAGTAAGAGTTGCGTGCAATATTGCATAACCCTATGCAAAGACAAATGAGTGCGCATAAATATTGTCTTAGTCACCATCTATATTCCTTTTGACGGTGTCTTCTTTGAGACCTTATTATATATGCACATTAGGGTAAAAGATCCAGTACATCGATCTTTATTAAAATGCAATAGACATCAAGTAGTTTTGATGTAAACTCTCTAGCATTATGAGATGGGTGCTTTATAAGGGTGGTGAGTCCTCAATTATATTAAATGTACTAGAAGTTTTGCAAATGCAACACTTTTATGGACAATACGTGCCGAAGCATCGACCAAAACTATACAATACTTGAATGATCCGCATTTTGAATGGCTGTGTCCACATGTATCAACAATTATCAATTATAAGAATGAAATATTATACTTTGTATCTTTATCAAATGCAAGTCTCAATCATAAAATTTTGCTAATGAACAAGTTTTGAAATAATGAGTGATGTATCTTTGAGATATGAATGTATGTAGTGCTCCTAGTACTTTAGAATGCACTAGTTGTAATTGAACAACATTAGTTCGACACTATACTGTGCATTAAATCTCTATCTCGTTTTGTGTTTCACTCAAAATAAAAGATGTCCATATTAATTTCTTATAATATGGACCATCATATCACGATGACCAAAGAATCCACACCAGTCGTGTCAAAACTTGAATGAGTCGTGTCCAAAAGTTCTTTGTTGGTCATATCTTATGATTCAATGATCAAAAAGTAGTAAATTAAAATTACTAGATTGACTTTAAAACCATAAATTAAAGGTATAGTTCCATTCTCATAATTGTTATAGGATTTTTCGTGGTGATGAATAAATCATCGGGTTCATTGGCTTAATATTATCGGAATTCGATTCAATTGAAGCAATCAAGGTGTTTCAAGCTTTGGAAATAAAAGAAAAATGAAAATAAAGCAATTAACCTAATTAAACTATCCTAGAAGTTGAAATAACAAGTGGGTAGGATGCCTCGGTCGTATGCCTTCAATGAAAATGCAAGCAAATAATGAAAACAAGCAAAAACAAGCATGTTTCACCAAGTACAAGCATGCATGCAAAAGGTACAATTAAGCTTGTATGAACATAAAAACTTGAATAATGCAAGTTAACATGAATTGAAAGCATGAATGGATAAAGCAACGAAAATGGATGGGAAAGTTTGAAACTTTATGAAAGACAACAAGCAACAAGCATAGATCTAAGATTAAGCATGAACAAAGCATGAAAATTAAATTCCAAATAAAGCATGTGAAAAACTCAAAATCAAGACGATCCAAGACTCGATCTATGATCTAGACGTGTCACTCATCTAGATTCCATAGCCAATTCTTAAGATCTAACATGAATTCAAGGTGCTAAGACAAAAAGCATAAAAATAAAGAACAAAACATGAAATTAAAAGATAGCTTACTAGAATTAAAGAGAGAATCCAAAAGCTTGATTGAAATTGCAAGGAATTAAAAATGTACTTGAATCCTTCTTGAGCTTACAAACCCAAGGTAAAGTTTGAAATTAAATCTAGAGATAGAAAATAATCCCAAACCCAAGCTTGGGTTGGGAGGAGGTATATTTTACAAAATGAGAGTTGGATTCTATTTATACTAGATTAAATTGGGTTAAATGGGCCAAATTGGCCTTAAAAGGCTTGATTTTCCTAGGTTTGACCCATATTTGACCAAGGTTTGACCCATTGGCGTTGCTGTTGGCGAGGCTGGGCACTGCTGTGCATCGGATGGCGAGGCTGGGCTTTGTTAGGCGCTGCTGGGCAATGCTAAAATGGGCGAGGCTAGGCGAGGCTAGGCCACCATTCCAAAATGTTAGCCATTTTTGGAGCCTCTTCTTGGCACCGATTTGGGCACGCCTTGACTTGAACTTTGGTCTCCAATGCCTTGGCCTATAAAATAGGAATTTTTAAACGTAAAAACCCAAGAATTTCACCAAACCTCAAGGTAATTGAACCAATTAACCCATTAAAATATAAAATTAGCTAGAAACACGAAAAATAATAAAACAAGAAAAATGACCTAAAAACCTAACGAAAAACGACTCAAAACTACTAAAATAAATATAAAAATCTATCTAAACACACACAAAAAAAAAAAAAAACACAACAATTATTATCTTTATCATGCATTATGTATATGAAGTTAATTTTTTCAAATTATTATTATTATTATTATTATTATTATCATTGTGTTCATTTTATTTTTTGTTTGTCTTCTTTTGTAAATTCTAGTCTGTTACCTATCTACTGGATGTATATACCACTACCTTTTTTAATCTGCATTAACGAAATTACTTTTGAGGATCGCCTACTTGGAAATTGACGATGAGAAAGGAGAATATGTTTTGGGTGTGAGAAACTGATTTAATAATTGGTGATGAAAAAAGACGTAAAATAATTAATTTTTCAAAGTTACGTGAGAGGATAAATCCATACTTCCATTGCCAAATACAATGTAAACTTTTTCAATAAAGCCCTTATATGATAATTGAGCTTTTAATCCAAAACATAGAAGAAGCAATCTACCTAGTGCCTAGTAGTGTTTATTATGGTTAAATAGTTTGTTTTTCGGTTAAAATTACATAATTCTAATTCCTCATCACATATCAGGATGAGGCAGAACAAAAAATGTATCGACTGGAAAACAGATGTATGATATTGGAATCTGCATCTAATCCCCTTGCGACCCTTTCTCGTAACGAAGCTGTGATTGGGTTCGGTGAAATTCGATCGAGTCTAATTGAGTCATCAGTGATGACAGGACGATGGGCGATGGTTTCGGTGATGGTGTGGGCGATTCTGGCGGCGTGGTTGGCTGGAAAAGAAACGGTGGCCGATTTTATATGGTGGGGTTTCTTTTGGGATTTTTTTTGGAAGTAGTGATGGTGTGGTGATCGGCTTTGGCTGGGATGTGGTGACTAGGAGGGCTGCCGGAATTGGATTCGAGGTGGAGGCTCGTTAGTTCGGTTGTCGTTTCGGCTGGGGTGATGGCTGAAATTGGAGGTGGCCGGCAGTGGTGATTTTTACTGCCGACGGGTTAAGTCGGGGATGGATTGATGGGTAGATCTCAATTCGAAGGCGGAGCTGGAAAACAGCAACGGCACGAGCACCCTACGTGGTTGACAATTCGGGCTTTTTGAAAAGTCGGGCTGTGCGGCACGAGCACCCTTCTGTATCTAGAATGCCTAGGTTGTTTATGTTTTGATTTTTTTTTCTTTTAGGGAAATCGTTTAAATTGCTGAAATGTTTGTGTTTTAGCTCCATTATTTGAAGATTATGAGAACCGTGATTGTGGGTTTATTAAGAAAACAAACAAGCAAACTGGTGTGAACTTTGAATTACTATAAATGTGGTAGGAAATTTTATTTGGAATGAGTTTTTAATTTAGAATTTTGATTGATCGGATGTTTAGGATTTGTATTTATAAACCTACATATATATGAATTATGCAGAAAGAAGAAGAAGACATGAAGAAGAAGATAGAGATTTCGATTTGGCAAACGCCGAACCAGATGCCCCTTTGCCCCTCACTGTCACTTCAAGGTACTTTATGTTTGTTTCTCCTTTTTTCCCTACTTAATTTAATTTTTGTTTTTTTGGATTATCTTCTGATATCAATTTATACTTTCACGAAGAAAAAAAGGATTTGGACTTAGGATGATTGGAAATGCAGGTTTTATTTATGTTGGGGGACATTACAACAGGCCCTGCTTATCGGTTTGCCCAATGGCTTGAGCTTGTCCGCAAGCGAAGCAGCAAGTATCGGGCCTCGGGCTTCCCTCGACGGCCTCATTATACAGATAGTAGCATACCTGTGAGGTTGGTCTATTTCTATTTGTTGATGTTTGTTATACTGCAGCACGATGTGGTTTTTTTTTCATGGTGATTATTAGTTCACACAAATAGAGATTGGACGAGTGAAATCATTTGAACAAGTATGGAATAATAATAATAATAATAATAATAATAATAATAATAATAATAATAATAATAATAATAATAATAATAATAACAACGTATGGATTTATAAACATCTACATATTCCAATATTCATTTTCCCCGCATTTCTCATCTCTTTTATCATTGAATTTATTATCATTGAATTTGTGCTCTTATTCAATGAATTTGTCTGTTCGCAAGTCTTTAGAATATATTTTCCTTGTGCATTATTGTGAAACTCAAGAGGTTTGTCTCTTATTAAGAGAAATTCATTTTGTTAATATTGTTATTTACAGATTACTAGTTTAGTGCTTTTTGAAAGGAAAAGCATTTCCATATTACGAGCTTGGTTTCATCAAACGTGCAGGTATTCAATATGGAGGGACCTTATTCGCATGATGACATTGATGTATTGATGTAGTTCGTAGACGTTGGGCCGAGTGTTTCCTAGAAGTCATTACCTGAGGGTGCGCACTGCATTTTATTTTTGTTTGAAGACTTTTTTTTTGTATGTGACTTGTAGTGATTGTTGTTTTGAACACTAGATGGATATTGTGGTTTTTTTTTTGTTGTTGTGGGGTGCTTTGAATGGATTGAGATATTGTATTTGGTGAAGTATATTTTCAATTGAGATTTGGTGTTTTTAAAATATTTGATGTTTTACATTTGGAAAAAGACGAATACTAAAAATGATGTTCTAGAAGGCCAAACTTTCCAGAACGCATAATCAAAAAAACTGTTCTGGTTATTTATCAAAAACCATTCTGGAAATTACTTTCCAGATAGGTTATTGAAAATACCGTTCTGGTAAGTTATACTTTCTAGAACGGTATTTCAATATTAAAGATCTGATAAGTTTATACTTTCCAGAAGGGTATTTTCAAAAACCGTTCTGGTAAATCATACTTTCCAGAACGGTATTTGAAAATACCTATTCTAGAAGGTATGATTTACCAGAACGGTATCTTCAAATACCGTTCTGGAATGTATAATTTACCAGAACGGTATTTTCAAATACCGTTCTGGAAAGTATGACTTACCAGAACGGTAATTTTCAAATACTGTTCCGGAATGTTTAACTTATCAAACGGTTTTTTGAAATTACCGTTCTGGTAAGTTATACTTTCCAGAACGTCTTTTTTAAAAACCGTTCTGGAAAGTGGAGGATCAACATAGAATGATACCATTCTAGATCAGAATTATTTTTTTATAGAACGCCTTTTTTTACCCTTCTAGAAAGTCTGCCAATCCAGAAGGGTAAAAAAAGGCGTTCTGAAAAGTACAGACTTTCTAGAACTATGTCACTACAGAAGGCACATAAAGGCGTTCTGGATAGGCAGAATTATCCTTCTAGATATGCAGTTTCTGCACTAGTGAAAACAATAATGTACTTCTTAGTGATAATCATCAACATGAATATTATCAAACTTAACAAGGTTCGTTCGCTCTTGGTCCATAATGAGCTTTTATGACTTTAATCAATGTGCCACCAGGCCTCAAGACTTTGTCACATATAAATATCAATTAAGTGAATAATTGTCTATTTCCTGACAAATTCTCACATTCCTCCAGAGATGAATGAAATACTTTTCATTCTAATATTTTATATTATTTACTAGATATGTTACATTATATCTAATAATTTTCTCATGAACCTTGTATGTGAATGTGTGGTAAATAAACTCAAGTACATTCAATGCTTTAGAATGAAATAAAAAATTCACCAATAAACCAAAAATAATTAAATGAGGCCACATCACATAAATCTAACTCAAAATAAATTTTAAGACCAAATACAATAGTCTAATGTGAATGATTGATTATACTTTCATCAATCAAAATAGAGGATATCTATTGACTAAGAAAGGTTATTGGGGGAACCTCCATGACTTCTACCATGACCAATAAATATCACGAACTCTTACATATATTACCTTGTGGTTCATTCTTTCCATATAGGTAGGGATCAACATGTCTCTTCCCCTTTACATTGAGGTTATTTTCACTATTTAAATCGATCATGGTTAGCCTCAAGAAATTTCTTTATCCAGAGGTCTAACATTGGTATTATGAATAATAATGTCATGTCTCTTAACGACTCACTATCATAATTAATATTATAAAAGTGCATCAGTATGTTTGCTCAAGTGTAAAAAAATAGAGTGAGATCGTATCTCTCGATTTATTATTGTCATTTAAAGTGACTTTCTTTTTCACATATGGTAAGACATATTTTTGGTCGCAACATATCAAAGTCATTGACCCTTTTTAGCAAGCAAATCAATTTCTTTTCACGAAATTCTTAGGCTTGAAAGTAGTGTTTCATAAAATTCTCAAAATATTCATTTAGAGTACATACAGAATTTATTGAGATTCTGAAACTACATATACTTCCAATATAAGATTTGGGATCAATATGAGTTCTCACACTAGTGCAGAAACTGCATTCTAGAACAGAACATCTTGGTGCATCCAGAAGGGTATTTAAAATACAGTTCTGGATTAGACTTTCTAGAACGGTATTTGAGAATACCGTTCCGGATAGATGATTTTCCAGAACGTTATTCAAATACCGTTGTGGAAAGTAGACATTCCAGAACGGTTAGGGAAAAACCGTTCTGGATTATGTGTCGATCCAGAACAGTATTCGGATAACGTTCTGGAATGTACGTCAATCCAGAACAGTTTTAAAAATACCGTTCTAGAAAGTATTTTCAAAATTTAATACCGACCGAATGAAAAATTTTACCGCCCATATTTTTCCTTTCTAGAACGGTATTTTTAAAACCGTTCTAGAGTGACGTACATTCCAGAACGGTATTAGAATACCATTCTAGAATGTTCGTCAATCTAGAACGGATTTTAGAAAACCTTTCTCGAAAGTCCTTTCGAAATATAATACCGCGTGAATGAATTTTTTTTGCCGCACATATTATTTCTTTCCAAAACGATATATTTAAAACCGTTCTGGATTAACATACATTCCAGAATAGTATTTTAATACCGTTCTGGACTGTATATCAATCCAGAACGGTTTTAAAAAATCCATTCTCGTAAGTGTTATCCAATTATAATGAAAACCCCACCTACGTTTTCTATTTCTTTTATATTTCTTTTTATTTTTCTTTTTCTATTTCTTTTATTTTTCTTTTTCTATTTCTATTTCTATCTAATTGACAGAAACCTCCAATTTCTTCCCCAAACTCAAAATCTCCAAATCGGCAGATCTCTCGTGGTCCTCGACGGCAGTTTAGACAACGGCGAACGACCCCCAAAATCCACCGGCGACAGCTCCGGCAAATTATGAGGAACATATGCACTAGTATGAATTTGAAGATCCAACGGTGAGCCAGATTCTGAGGGACACCACTCCGCCGACGTACCCCGCCACCCTCTGGACCCCCTCACCGTAACGGAGCTCAACAAAGTTCAAGAAATCATCCGAAAAGAAGACCTCTTCAGGAAAAATAAAGCCTACGCGCTTCACTCTGTATTCCTCGAAGAGCCGGACAAGAAAGTAGTGCTCCGGTGGGAGAGGGGGGACCCACTGCCCCCGAGGAGGGCCGCTATCGTCGCACGCGCGGGCGGGGCGTCGTCACACGTGCTGACGGTCGACTTGGGTTCCGGTGAGGTGACCCGTCACGAGACGGGTCATTTGTCGGGTTACCCGACTATGACGGTGGAGGACATGATGTCGGTCACGTGGGCCCCGCTGGCGAGCGCCTATTTCAATCGGACGGTGCTGGAGCGCGGAGTGGATTTGGCGGACCTTGCTTGCTTGCCCATTTCAACTGGATGGTTTGGTAAGATTAATGTTTGTCATCACATATTTTAATATTGTTTATTATTTTTCCCAGGGTTTATATATTTTTTCTATATGACATCAATTTGGTTCGATTAATTATTTGCATCAGACTGTTAGTTAATTTTTATTTATTTTTTGTATAAAAATATTAGTAAAAAGGAACATATTTTGGGACTTATAAACAGACATATAAGAACAATAAGTTGAGAGGCAGTGTTTCTAATAAATTACAAAGATAAACACAAATAATGTACAATTTGAAATATGATTTTATTGTTGGACTATAGTAGAAGAATGTTGTTATACAAGTCAGATTTGAAATATGATTTATAAAACCTACATCTATTTATTTCCCAAATATGGTTTTGACAAACTTCTAAATAAAATACTTGGACACTCCATTTAATAGAAATGTTTGTTTTATTTAAACTCATACTAGTATGGAGGAAGACAAGAAGAAGAGGAAAAACAAGAACAAGAAGAAGAATAAGCAGGCCAATAAACAGGCAGAAAGTGAGGTAAGGGAATCAAATTCGGAGAGTTAAAGCCATGTTCTGAAGATATAACCGAATAGTAAAGGTCAAGAGTCAGAGGCTATAGATTCATCAAACAACGTTGAGGGGCATATTGATGTTGGTAGGGGATAAAGTCATGCTAATGGCAATAGAGGAGTAAGTTTATTTATTTATTTATTTCGTTATGTGTGTGTACTGTTCGAGAATGTACTGATCGTATAACAAATGTTTGTCATTTTATTATATTGGTTCACAGACATTAGCTGAAGCTGAGAAACAATATTGGCTGGGCAGAGAGGTAATTATCTGGTTAGTGGATGTTGTATTATATTTATTATGTTTTTATGGATATGATATTAGTTTATGTATGGGCAAATATGTAAGGATGAGCTGTGTGTAATATATTAATTATTTGAATTGAATTGGTTGATAGGCTACTGTTACGTCAAAAACTGTCTCTTATATTAGGATTTCCAAAACCTTGTTTTTTTTTTAATCAATCGAAGAGATAACGAATGCCATAAAATTGGTGAAATATGATTTCTGATAAGTTAAGCAATCCATAGGAATACACATCCACACGAAGATCCGAGTATAATCAGCTACATTATGGATTTTTTTAAATGATTTTTTAATCTTGCGTGCTTTGCTCCCTTGCTCACTTCTTCAGTTTTCTAGGGGAAGACTGCGGCTGTAGATAGGAAACTCGAATAGAAACACTGATTTGAACCACGTCGGCAAATTGCAGGTGGAAGCAAGATGAGAGGACTCGTCGTGCTTTTATAGTGCCGAAACATTTCCGTACTTTTTGTCAGCTGATTCCTCGATCAATGGTATGCCGCTGAGAAAAAGAATCAATAATGTCAGAAATATCGGCCCGGAGATGACGAGCCATTCTGCGTTTTCTAGTACAGGTGTTGCAGCCACAAAAATTCCCCACCAGAGACAGATTTTTCCCCGGTTTTCAGGAGAATTTTTAAAATTCAATTTTTGTTGGTCAGCGGTTGCTTTAATAAAAAGGCCTAAAGCCCATATGACCCTTCCTATAATGTCCTCGGCTCGAATTGAAGGATCTCGGTCGCTTGCATTAACAACTGTCACAGGCAAACTCACAGTCCAAAAAACGGCTAATTTTCCCAGATTATCGCGCATATTGTCAAAGCGCCGGTCCTCGCCCCAGCGTATTATCCTCATTAATAGAAACAGTCCCAGGCGAAGACCCCAGATGACTACAAGTATGGACAAAACCACCTGTCGAAAATTCCATGATCCCTTCACAATCAAGGTCAACACAGCAAGTATAAAAAAATTCGTGCTGCCTGCAAAGTCGGTGAACTTATCGAATCTAAGAAGCGCTGTGATGACGAAGAAAAAGAATTGATAGGCCACAGTTACAATTGCAGTGAGGGCCAAGAAATGGGAGTCGAGAACTCTTGCCATTGCTGAATTAAATAAAATCTTGCCAGGAAATGGGTGTCAACAATTGTTGGACTCGTTGCAGACGTCAAATTAATTATGGATATATTTTTAAATATTTATTCCAAAACCTTGTTTTTCTTTTTAAGTGAAAGTCCAAAACTGGGACTGAAAAGTCCCAAAACAAACACAGCCTTAGTGTTTTGATTCTCAGTAAATGGCTTAATTTATTCTTCAATAGTGTCGCATTTAGTTTTTTGTTTTCCTAAAGACTTAATGACTGTTTTGCTTTTGCAGGGTAGTGAAAGAGAAAAAGTCAAACAATTACAGGACTAGAAGAATGCATCCATGCAGAACGAGGTATTGAAATTTATCCTTGTACTTTTGACCCTCGTTTTTTATTCTGTATGTATTTATATATGTACATAATTCTTTGTGAATACATCCATTTCAATTAATATGTCATATGCTTTTACAGGCTCTCCTTGAGGAGAGAATCAAGCAGTTGATGAAGGAAAAGGATGAAAATGCACAAAAAGAGGTAATAAGTAGTTACGTTACCAGAGGATGTCTTTGTTTACAGCCTGTGAATGGCTTAATTACTTTTGAGGTAGTGTAAAGTTTTAGTTTTTATTGTGTTTCACAGGCTAGTGAAAGAGAAAAAATGAAACTATTATAAGATGAAAAGAACATATCCATGCAGAACGAGGTAGTTTTGAATTTTCATAGAAATTGACCCAGTCTGTTGGTTGAGAATCTTTATCATGCAATGAGTTTTTCTAGTTTCTTTTATTTGTACAAGCAATTAAGAACGGAAGCAGTATGTGACAATGTTGGCTTGTACAGGTTAGGCTAAAGGAGAAACTAATGCAGTTGGAAAAGGAAAAGAATGCGTTGAGCTTCAATTAGGTAATTTACAATTTGAAACTAATAAGGTTAAGATAAATTTTTTGATTTGGATATCATGACCCGCTAATTTCCAAGTTATATATATATTTTTTAGCAGCAGCTGATATATTTTATCAATTTATTCCGCTGCATATTTTATAGTTTACTCTGGTCGATGTTGCTAATCAATGTTGTTTAACATCGACTAACAACATCGTGAATCTGAGAATTATTCGTAAAACCATAGATCTTCTAATTTTACAAAAACTATTTTTTTGCAACTATTGTGTGTTAGAATTTATATATATTCTTTATTTATTGGATATCTATAAATGTGTTTTGTTTGTTTATGCAATATGCAATGTAGTTTTTGCAATATTCATGTTCAGGATACAATAGTTAGATTATCGACATGAAGTTTTGTTTATTTATTGAACTAAGGTAGGTGACGTTAAGAGTAAGAAACATGTGGTCACGCATTTTCACTCATTTCTTTCTTCAATTCTTATGTGCATGACAGATGAGACAAAAACAATTAATTTTCAAAAAGAGGAAGCGTGAATTAGCAAATGACCACGTAAAGAAATATGCGAAAAAGAAAATGGCCAGCACCAAAACTACTGCTAAAACTGAGAAGCATGTCAAGAAGAAACCTATAAAGTGAGGAGTCGAGAAAACCATCGAGAAGAAATAAGTTCATAAGAAAGCCATACCCGTAAAATGGAATGCAAAAATTGATAGAAACAAAGACGATGAGAGGTTATTATTTATTGAATATGCTAATTTCATTGTTGCATATTCTATAGGTTTTCTTGAGTTTTAACATGTACTACTACATATGAAGTTATGCTGATAGTGGAAAACTAATACATTGGTTTTAAAATTATCCCTTTTGGCATAATTTCTATCACTTATTTCCTTGCATAATATGTCATCTGCATTGAAATTGTCCAATAAAGAATCTTTGATTCAACTTTTAAGCCTTAGAGATTAGCCAAATTGGGAGGAAACTTCCCCCTAAACAGAAAGAGTCCCTTTCACAAATTGGTCGGTTCCTTTTTGAAGATCAAAGTGACATAGCTCCCTACACAAATGTTGGGGTGGCTGGTTAAGGATTTCAATAGAACAAGCCGAATGCTAAAAATAGATGCTAACAAGTCATTTATAATAACTCCAGACGACATCCATGATGTGCTTTTGCTTCCTAGGAATAACGGGTAGAAAGTTGAAGTTTTCAATATCACAGTTGTAAATGATTTCAAGATGAGATGCAAGATAGCTGAAAGTATTAAGGTTGTAGATTTGAAAGCCTTGATTTTGGCTAATTCTAAAGAAGGCAATGAAGACTACAATTGTTTTTGTTGTCGATCTTATCGACTTTCCTTGCTTTAATTGCAAATTCATTGGTTGATTTTGGTCCTTTGAAATTACTATTGGACGTGGGCTCAATTCTAAAGCTTGACTGGTGTACTTTTTGTATTACACAGGCTTTACAAGATGGTATTGAAGTTTAATAAAGGTGCTGTAAAAAAAGTAAGTGGGTGTGGGATGGCTCTACAAATCATATAGATGCATAGGCTGAAGTTGAAGGGGAAAGTTGAGCCTTCTTCTTTGTTTCTTATTCACCATTGGACTACTCAGAGCATGAAAGAGAAAATAAACGAAGAGAGACGCATTGGGGAGTTTGTCCAGGGAAAGTGGGTGGGCATCAATCTTATTTAAGCAAAAACATACAAATTGTAGAATGAAATTGATGTCCAGCCACACAATGTTGTAGACTGAGGAGATTGATGAAGAGACCTCCACAAAAGGCGAGTTGTACATAAAATTTAAACTACTAGTGGGTTTTCCAACAGATGGAGAGATTCAAAAAGAGTCTACTCATGTGAGTTTTATTATGTTCTTGATTTTCTTTTGAATCTCCCAAACTGTTTTCACTTGTTTTTGAAACTGTTACTTTTCCTATTACTAATGTCAGTTTTCTATTGTAGATTATAATCATCACTTTCTTACTTTTGTCTCCTTTTCTTTTCATCATGTGCAAGAAAATTTCCTCTTGCTAAAAAGGGTTGTGGCCATAATCTTTGAACACATGGAGTTAATGAAGAAGATGATGGAAAAAGTGTCGGCGCCCCTTATTTTATTACTGCATCCCCCATTTCATCTACCTAGCCCTCTAGTTTATCTTCACTTCCCCCGCTCAAATTTTACTGTGAATGAGAAGTCTGATGTTTTTGAATTCTTCCTGCATGCGAACGAGAAGTTTTGGGCTGATGAAAATGTCATCCGAATGCTTGATCAAAAGATATTGAAATTTAGGTTTATGAGGAAAATTTCTGAAGATATACCAACTTTTCACCTTCGACCACCACATCTTCGAACACCAGAGTGCAAAGCTAAGAAGGATGGTGATGATGTCACTTGAGGATTGGCTGCAACAATGAAATTGGCCAACATTAAACAACTTAACCAATCTACTTCATTGTATGGTCCTTTGTCATTGAGGTTTGTACTGCAGCCGAGAAGATTGGTTATCTTTAAGTTACTTTTTTACCATACACGTAGTGTCATTATTTATTACTATTGTTTCATTGTTTATTTACTTTGCTCTTTATTACTGTCATTTTTCAATAGTACTACTTCTGGAGACAAAAGTGACTATAATAATAATAAAAGTGTCATTTTTTTTACACATTTTGTTTTTGAGATGTTTTAGTGTTTTGCTCTTTCTAAATGAGTATAACAATATAACAAAGAGAGAGATGCTATCATTGAACCAAAAATATTTGTTTTCAAAAATATCATCGATGCATGAGTGCTGGTTCTAAACCCACCAAAAGATTCTGATAGTAACAACAAACGACTATTATTTGATAATACACACAATGTAAGTTTACACATTAATGACTCAGATTCTTTATGCACAATTATTTTATATATTAATAGTTTAAATTTACTTTCTCGCAAAATTATCTATCTAAGATCTTGGAAAAAATCGACGATGCTGATGTTCATAAAAAAACTATGCAATTGAGTTGGGGCCCCTTTATTGTCGATGTTACCAATGATGTGAAATCATTTGATATGGTTAATGATCATTATCTTTTCTAATTAATTATTGAAGTACTTTTATTTATTCATGTATTATTTTGAAATTTTAAAGTAACAAAACTTACTACTCTATAGATATTTGTGGTGATATACATGGATCACCACTTCTTTTGCACCCTAGTGAAATTTCGTTGGCAAGATTCAATTCTTAGATAACAGGATTCAATTTGAAGCCAATGAATATGTCCAAGCCTTCAAAGTTGTGGTACGTAAGTAAACCGCATTAATCATTTTTTCTTGTCACTTTTTCATAAACATGGGTCACTTTAAAAAAAAAGAAAAAAAAAGCACTTTTTACATATTAAAGTGTACTCCTAACATTTAACCTATTTGTGTCACTTATTCAGTTAAGTTTTTCCCTTTTACACTATAAAGTGTCACTTTAAAGAAGTTTAACATACTTCTGTTTTATAATTATGTAATTGTATTTCTCTTACTTTTATGTTATGTAACACACTCAAATTATTATTTTCCTCAAAAAAAAAAAAAAAAAAAAAAAAAACACCCTCAAGGAAAGCTCGTGTGTGACTATGTCATAGAGTTTGTGAATATCCCTTGGCAATCATCACAAGAAGAAAATGATTATGGTGTGGTTTATTGCACCACATGGAGAATTTCAATGGGAAACCTTATACCAGCCCCGAGGATTTGTCAAAGGTATCATTCTGGATTTTTCTGCTTTCTTGTTAATTTGTAATATTGGAAACATGCTGAATTATACATTGTATGTTGCTTTTTTCCCCCCATTTTTTGAAGGCTTTGGTCCATAGAGTGTTGAGATACAAGATATGTCTCAGATTGAATTTGAGTGATCTTAATGTGTCAACATAGGATAATTTGAAGATGATTCTTGATTTTTTCTTGAAGAAGGATGATTTGAAGAAGAAGATCAAAGAAAATAAGAAGGTCGACGCTAAATTAAGGAGTAATAAGTAATCGAAAAAGTAGTGTTAGATTTTTAAGGGATTTATTGATGTACAAACATGTTCTTCTCTAATGTGAATAATGTTGTATCTTCGAGGTAAAATCTGATAGCTTGTGTAGAGGTACCGGGAATGGTTTATTATTGATGTGATATGAAAAATGTCGTGTCCTGGATGTTAAACTTTGGTAGCTTGTGAAAGAGGTACTGTACTGGACCAGTTTGCTAATGATGTGATGTCCAATTCTCATTTATTATCTATGTAGGAATGTTAACTTCTATTGTTTAATTCATTTTTAGCTATCTTTCTATTCACTTTTGTTTGGTACCGATTTTCATTTTATTGAAAATTTCAAAAGTGACACTTTCTTAGACAAAATTGACCTATATTATGGAAAAAGTTACTCTATAATTATTTTAAATAGTGATACTTCTCAGTCGAAACGTAACACTTTGTCTGACAGAAGTGACAGTGTTTGAACCAAAAGTGATGTTATTTCTTCCTTAAGAGTTCACAAAAAATTACATTATAAGTCCATTTTAAAAGTCGCACATTTTGTGCCAAAAGTTACATGTTTTAAGACAAAAGTGTCACATTTTTAACCAATAATGAAACTAAGTACAGAGGGGATATTAATGAAACTATTCTAGCATTACTATAACTAATAGGATATAATCTGTCAAAATTCATATCAAAAAGGTTCATAAAAGTCTCATCATCTTACAAACAGTTTCATAAAGAGTTTGAGGAAATAGTTTAACACATACACATCAAATGAAATTTTGAATTATTAAACATGGCTAACACATTTCATAATATTATCATACCAAGATCAATCATAACAATCCAAACAAAATATAAACCTCAAGAGATAATGGTGTCACTTTTAAGATATTCCAGTGTCTTTTTAACCGAAAACTGCTACTTTTAAAGATAATAGCCAAAGTAACAGTTTTACAATTAAAAAAAAAACTAAAGTAACTAAAGATTTGGAGTTTTGGAACAAAATTCCTGAACATAATTATCACCATGAACATTCTTCTTCTTCTTCTTCTTCTTCTTCTTCTTCTTCTTATTATTATTATTATTATTATTATTATTATGGTTATTATTCTTTATTTATTATTATTGTTGCTATTTTCAAGACCTCCCCACTTCACTTTACTTCTTCCATTCGTAATAAAGAGATCAGGATCTAGACACGAATTAGACAAACTTCAAATAAGATATGAATCATGTACATATGGTGAATTCTTTAAGGCAGAAATAACAAGAGAATTCATAATAACCCTCTTCGATTATTTTTCTCGCTTTCTTGTTTTCTTAGCACTCCAACAAAAGATTATAATACCTTCGTGACATGTCATGACGCCAAAGAATGGTATCAATATACACTCCACTTTCCTCTTATCTTTCCAGAACCTTACCTTTTAACTTGTCCCACACATCAAATTTGCAGTTTTTTTACACCTCTTCAGTATATATATTTCTGGGATTTTCATACGGTTATGCGATGAAGTAATCTTAAGCTATAGCAACATAATATGTCTCGCTTCTCATGATTTTTGCAAGAACAGGTGATTAAATTGCTAGTCAAAACAAACATCACCACATAAATGGCATACACATCAACATTGTGAGCAGAAACATTATATGTCGTTATTATCTCATCCTCATCAACTTTGTCACAAATAGTTAACAACATTGAAATATATTCAACTTCAAAACTTTAAACACTCTCAATAGATACACCTTAGAAGCATGCTTCAACATCCCAGTTAATGACAATACAGTTGGCGAAATTGATCTTGATGTCTGGAACTCATCACCTTTTTCATTCTTTCTCTAATTCTCGACTAGATTCTTGAAAATCTAATAAAACCTAATAAAACTTATGGTTACTTTTGAATAGGATCCTATTACATTGTTTGTACTCTCACTTCCAATGATGTGCACCATTTGTCCCTTATATCATACATATGGTCAAACCACGATCATCTCCCAATCCTTATTTTGAAACCATATCACTCCAACAGGACTCAAATTCAAATTCATCAACACACCCTGACAATCGTTTCACAAATGGGTCTTTAAAGGCTTTATTTGATTTCATCCATCTAGATCTACATATAACATTCTTGTATGCCATCGGAAAAGATTGTGCTTTGCCCGAGGTAAAAACTACATGTGGAAAAAATAATAATCACCAATACATAATTAATTTTTTAGAATATCACTTTTCCTATAACTATAGTCACTTTTGACTAGAAATGTATCAGTTTTTTTCTTAAAAGTGATTATTCTCACACAGAGTGCTAAATATAATTCTAAATGCAAAGTTAAATACTATAGGCAAAAGTGACACTTTTAGAGCTAAAAGTGACTAAAATAAGTAAAAAAAGTGACATTTTATGATCATTAACAATGAATATTACAAGATTAGAATGGATACATTTAGTATTGCATTAGCAATTGCTTGGTCTTGATTGGTGAATATAGTTACAGGACATTTTCCTCCCATGGATTTCTCAAAAACCTCAAGAAGGCACTTGAATGATTCTATTTTCTCATTAGACCAGAATGCACTACCCAACATAATGATTCTCCAATGATAGTTGACGCCAACTATTGGAGCACAAATCAGATTGTATTGATTTGTCTGATAAGTCGTATCATATATTACAACAATGCCAAATAATTCATTGTCTTCTTTCATTATTGAGTCTCTCCAAACATATTAGTTAAATTGGCCATCTCGTATAACTTAAATTTGAAAAAAAAAATCCTCCTCATCTTGTTGCTGCTATAACTTCTCGACAGGTTTATGTGCATCCCCACCACCTATTTCTATCATTTCCAAGTAATTAACATAGTTCTAATGGTCTTATATCGTAAAACCATTGTTCTCATCTCTAGCTTCTTCACGCACCATATAATCATAAGAATATATCAGTCTCATTCCGTAAGATACAATATCTTCTATGTCTTTAAATTTCTCAACAATAATTTTTCTATCAGAATGCTGACGGTGGACCAACTTTATTCAAGTAAACTCATGATTATGTTTTATAGCATGTTCGAAAACTATAAAAAAAAAACACCTTCATCATTTAATATCACCCTCATTGAAGCAATACATCTCATACATGTACTCGGACATTTCTTCGTCGATTCACATTATTTCCTATACACTTGACAAGAGCACACATAGTAATATTCAATAATGACTCCATCAGCTTTTAAGATGTTGGTTTACAAACACTAAAACCAAGCACACGACCATGTTTCTTATATAACTCATGCATCTCCTTTACTTGTATTCTTTTTCAGACCCAAGAGAGAATAAAAAACATCTATACAAAATAATAACACATAAAAATTAGTATTAGAATTTTGAACACAAATTAAAAGTGACAGTTTATATGGAAAAGTGATAATATTTGACATACAAAGTGACATTTTATACTAATAACCCAAGAATTTAATAGTGACAATCTTAGAATGTAATAGAGTTATCTATAATAAGTGACAATGTTTGTAAAGAAAAGTAATATTATTTTGCATACAAATTGATACGATGTTTCAACCAAAAGATCTCAAAAACCAATAGTGACAGTTTTAGAATACAATAGAGTTATCTATAAGAAGTGATAGTATTTGAAAACAAAAGTGACATTAAAATTTGAACTAGACAAGGCTTCTTGAATGGTACGAGGTTTATTAAAGGATACATAAGGTAAGTTTTTATAAACTCTTGAAGAATTCATGGTGAACTAAAATTTGTTGATGAAGGAGAATGGAGTTTCATCAAATTGGATAGGTTATATTATAAAATCTCAACTATAGTGAAGGGGTAGATGGGGGAACTAGCTCGTCTAGGGGGACTTCGAGCTCGGATCTAAGCCCGACCTTTATTATTACCAGAGCTATGCACTGAGTCCACCAGGCTGCTTTTAGAGGCTATTTGGCGTCACCATTCCAAAAATAAAAGGGAGGTAGATCGGCTTTCAATTTTTGTCATCCATCTTAAAGTCAATCTCCGCCGCTTGGAGCTGAGCCTTGACTCGCTTGAGGGTAGTGTTGAACTACAACTTAGCCCCTTTTACTACCTTCTGTAGGAAGGTCATCGTGTGGCGGTAGTTCACGAGCAGATTTTCCCTGTAAGCCGCAACAAACCGTTGGCCCACTTTGCTCCTTAAGAAGTGCAACGACCTTCATCAACCCCCTGCCTATGTGACACAATCACCTCTTGCTCTTTTTCTTTCTCTTTCTCCAACAGCATCCCTTCCAACTCCATTTGATGCTTCCCCAGCTGGGCGACCTCATTTCTCATCGTCTCAAGCTTGGAGACCTCAGCTTTTATTGTCTCTAGCTAACACTTTGAATGTTCAACTCTTCTTCATGGGCCGCTATATTGGATGAGATTCATCCAACTCTCCCTACGTTCGAGAGAGCTGCTTGGTTTGATGGTTGAACTAGGCAGCTAGCTCGCCGCATGCCTTCTTCAATTGGTCGACAGCTTCTTCTGTGAAGTTGAAGTCTTGTAGATAGCTGGATATGGATGTCGTGATGAGTTGAAGCTATGTTGAAGAAGATGAAAAAGAATGAGTTATGGGTTAAGAGTAGGTTGGCATATGAGTTAGTAGGAGGAAATTTTAGAGGATAATTACCTAATCAACATGCTGAGATAATAAGGTTGCCTATTCCGCCATCTTGAGAGTTGCCAGATATTTCTTATCTGGAGTTAACAATTGTCTTTGGAGGAAGGCTTGAAACTGCTCCGTGTCGTCGCACTGCAGGAGGCCTTTGTTTAAGATTAGGGAGCCTGATCTAGACAATCTCTAGACATGGAGACATTTTGGGCGAGTATAATGGGCTCGAGCTCGGGCTCAACCGCAAACTGTTCGCTTCTTTTTACCCTTGCCCACTAACGCATGAAGGGGCAATTGGTCCTCAGAGTCGGTGATCTCCACTGGCTTGTCCCTGGAAGCTAGAGCGAGCTCCACTTCCTCTTATGTATTTATGATGGGGTCTTCGGAGGTCACGATCAGAGTTGAGTCTGGATAGACCATTACTGCGCCCTCCGAGATCAAAGAACCATTGAGGAATATAATTCTTTCTGCAGAAGATAAATGTTAATTATTACTTGTTTTAATAGGGATTAGACAGCAGGGGAGATCTATAATGTGTTACACCTACCAAATTTGAGCCTGGTTATTTACAGAGGTTGCTGACTGATGCCCATGAAAGAGTACACTTTCTCCAACTCGGTGAGTTTAATTACATCGCAAGGAAACTTGCTCCATTCTTTGAGCAGATCTGAGTATTTTTTGTAAAGAGAAGGGTGTTTTTTCTCTATGGGAACTGGGTCTTGAGGAGGCGCCATTTCCTTTCATTCCATAGGGAAGGGCCAGGGCTCGTTAGAAGAAAGGAAGAACAATTTCAACCGCCACTCATGGACTTTTGAGGAGTGACGAACCACAAAAATGTTTTTTGATTCTAAGAAAGGTAGAAGGTATCTTTCTGATTTTTCATTATATAACAAAAATAGAAGAAATCTATGTCTGGCTCTACATTGTAGTATGTACATAAAATTATATAACCAGTTATAAATCTAATGGAATTAGGAGGCATCTGAAATAGGGGGACTTTATAATTTTTTGACGCAGCGACCAGGAAAGGGGTGTAGGGGAAATTTAATTCCTGCCTTTATGTGGTTGTCAAAAATAATGACATACTTTGGAGGGGGATGGTCTAGGTCATTTTTGCCAGCTTCAGGATGGACAAATTGGATGGCGTCCGGAAGGTGGAGGCTTTTAATGAAATCGACAAGAAGGGTAAGGTCAGGGAGTACCCAGGACTTTTGATGGTCACCCGGGTAACTCACGACAGATGAGAAAAGTTGGCATGCGCAGAAGGAGGCACAATGGTCACTGGGTTGGTTAAGAATAATTCGAGGTCGGTTGGAGGGATTTGTGGTTGAGATAGGGGAATAGCTTCTGGGATATCCTCAGTCAAGGTCCTAGTTTGAGCCTCAAGATCGGACCAGGAGGGGCTCCTAGTAGGTTCGCAACCAAGCCAGTTTTGGGTGTGGAGATATTTCTTCTTTTACTTGGTCGGACCAGAGGGATTTCTATGGATTCCATTTCAGACAGCAAATCATGGATATAAGAGTTAGGGTTATGGGAGTCGGAATTAGAGGAATATAAATTCGCCATACATTAACAATAATAAAAAAAGAAAATAGGGAAGGGGAAGAAAAGAAACTTATTCAGAATGCACATATCCGAAATAAAATATCAAGTGTTGAAATGGTAAATTAAGTTGAGGAGGACTTACGCATGATGTCGTAAATGATGAGCTTGCTGCATTGAGTTTTTGAGTTGAGAATGATTGTGATTTTTTGTTATAGGGTTCTTGGAGTTTCTTTACAGATGAAAATGGTGGAAAATTGCTTTTAGTTTTTTAAAATACAAAGAAATGAAGGTGAAAGGACACTTGTATTGAGGGCGGCGTAAATCTGAAAAGACAGGGAAGTTTTTGGTCGACGCGGAGGTTGGTAGGGTTAATTGTGGGCCTTTCATTTTCTAGCCCACAAGAATAAATATATTACGAGAAAATAAGTATGCGACACGTGTCCGACAGAATTGCAGTAAGCATTTAATGTTCGGAAGTTTAAGGTGATGTTTGATTGGTTTTTATGCTTTTACCAAGAGACGTGCGAGATTTACCTTTAGGGTACTTATAATTACATTCCACTTGATTTCTTACCTCAGAAGAACTCTTGGTGAACACGTTAGCGCAAGGGCTCCGGAGAGGGGAGTTTTTTCAGTCGCTGGTTGTAAAGCCAACTCTGAGGTTTGGATAACTCTTAGAAAGGGCGGAGAAATACATCCATTTGGAAGAAGCCCTGAAGATCAAAGAGGAGGGAGAGAAAAAGAGGGAGAGATATGACAGGGATGAGAGAGCGCCGGTGAAAAGGTCCAGGCCAGACCTGCCAGGGGGACGACCTCATTTTCACAAATACACTCCCTTGGTGGTAGCCGGGGAAAGAAAGGTCTGACAGATTCTGTCGGTACCACAATGAGTACGGTCATGACACGAATCAGTGCACCCATCTCAAGGATGAGTTGGAGAGGATGGTACAGGCGGGGCACCTTAAGGAGTATGTGCATATGAGAAGGGAAGAGCCCAGGTCTGGCTACCGCAATAGAAATCGACCTCAGTTGAGTAAGAATGAGCAGGATAGTAGGCAAAATGGGGAAATAAGGAATGAACAGACCCAGGCCATACGGGATGATATCCTGATGATCACAGGGGGCGAGTGGGATGAGCACTCGAAACGAACCCAAAACAGTTATGTGCGCGCTGCACGGGATTTAACGAGAAAGGGAAAAGAATTTGGACAGGTAGCACCGAGTCCAAATTTTTTCTTTCGATCAGAGGATGAGGAGGGGATTCTAGCTCCTCATATGGATGCCCTGGTCATTATGACTACTATAGCCAATTATAATATCCGACGAGTCTTCGTGGATACAGGAAGCTCAGCGGACATCATGTTCTATGAATGCTTCAAGAATATGAACCTAGATGTGGAGTTGGAAGAGGTTATGACATCGTTGGTAGGATTTTCAGGAGGCACGTTAAAACCCCTTGGAGCTGTTAACCTCCTGGTTACATTAGGGGATGAGCCATATCGGCAGACCAGGATAATTCGGTTCCTGGTGTTAGATGTGGCTTCCTCATATAATGTGATGATGGGAAGACCTTCTTTGAGCAAATTCCAAGCAGTGGTCTCGATTTACCACATGAAATTGAAATTTCCTGCTCATGATGGAGTAGGCGAAGCAAGAGGAGACCAGTATACATCGAGATAGACTTACGTCGAGAGTATTAGGCGAAGTGAAGAGGAAAGGCAGGCCAAGAGGGCTCGAACAGAGGACAAACCCAAAATGATCGAGAGGGAAGAAAACTTAATGACTGTGGAGGTAGTCCCAGTGGATGACAGTCGAGTCCTCCGTGTTGGGACAACTCTCAGTCCGGAAGTTTTGGTTGACCTGGTAGCACTGCTGCGGAAGAGTGCGGATATATTCGCCTGGTCTCCCCAAGACCTGGTCGGGATAGATCCAGATGTGGCTGAGCACCACCTCAATATCAGCCCTGCGATGAAGCCAGTCAAACAAAAGAAATGCAATTTTGGGCCAGAGAAGGAGGCCATTATAGAAGCTGAGGTGGAGAAGTTGCTGAAAGCTAAGCACATCCAGGAAATACAATTTCCTGAGTGGATCTCCAACGCCGTGCTGTTCCCCAAGACCCACGATGACTGGCGCATGTGCATAAACTTCCGCGACCTCAACAAGGCTTGTCCCAAAGACCATTATCCATTGCCAAGGATAAACCAGCTTGTCGATTCCACATCGGGTTATGAGCTCTTAAGTATGATGGATGCCTCGCAGGGTTATCACCAGATCCGGCTGGCCAAGGATGACCAAAAATGTTTTAGCTTTATAACCCCGAAAGGGACATATTGCTATGTGATCATGCCATTTGGGCTTAAGAATGCAGGCGCCACATATCAGCGATTGGTGGACAAGATGTTCAAGAACCAGCTCGGGCGGAATATGGAGGTCTATGTGGATGATATGCTGGTAAAGAGCATGAAAACAACTTTTCATGTGGACGACCTAAGGGAGACCTTCGACACCCTGAGGAGATATCGAATGAAGCTCAACCCCAAGAAATGCATGTTCGAGGTAAGAGCTGGCAAATTCTTGGGTTACATGGTCACGGAGAAAGGTATCAAGGCTAATCCTGAGAAGGTAAGAGCCATTATGGATATGCAAGCGCCAAGGAACGTCAAAGAAATGCAGTGCTTGGCAGGTCGAATCAATGCTTTAAGTCGATTTATCTCACGGTCGGCTGAGAAGAGCTTGCCATTTTTTCGAGCTCTGCGAAAGAAAGCTAAATTTCAATGGAACAGTGGATGCAAAGATATGTTTAAAATGCTGAAGGAACATTTGGCTAGCATGTCCCTGCTCATAAAGCCGATTCAAGGAGAGCCTTTAATTCTATACTTATCAGTAGGACAGCAGGCAGTCAGCTCTGTCCTTCTTAGGGAAGAAGGCAAGGTCCAGCGGCCGGTCTGCTATTGGAGCAAGGTCTTGCATGATGTAGAGGTGCGGTATGTAGAAATAGAACGAGCGATGCTGGCTCTGATTGGCACAGCTCTCAAGCTAGGCCCGTACTTCCTCTCACACAGCATAATTATGCGGACCAACCTGCCATTGAAGGCCATAATGGATAAGCCAGAAGCGTCAGGAAGGCTGGTCAAATGGATAATAGAGCTCAGCAAGTTCGACATCACGTTTGAGGCCAGGACAGCCATTAAGGCTCAGGCATTGGCTGATTTCATGCAGGAAATGGCCAGCTCTCCCGATGATAAGCAAGAATGAACAATTTTCACGGATGGTTCGGTGGGAAACCAAGGTTGCGGGGAAGGGATTGTTTTAATCGACCCGACAGGTGTAGCCACCGAGTATGCAGTGCACCTGAACTACGCTCTGTCCAATAACGCAGCCGAGTATGAGGCCCTCCTGAGAGGAGTTCAGATGGCGAGGGACTTAGGGGCGGAACAGGTATGCGCAAGGGTGGATTCTCAGTTGGTCTGCAAGCAAATAAGTGGGGATTTTGAAACCAGGGAAGAGAGCATGCAGAAGTACCTCGCACAGTTTAAGGAACTGGCCAAGGATATGAAAGCCTTGACGGTCCTTCAAATCCCCAGAGAAGAGAACGGAAGAGAAGACTATCTGGAAAAAGTAGCTAGCTCAGCTATGGATTGTCAAGAAAGGGTGATCACTCTGCTAATGGCAGATAAAGAATTTGGGATAGAGCAGGTGTGCTCAATGATTGAGAGAAATGACTGGCGTTCCCCCATAAAAATATATCTAGAGAAGGGAGAACTGCCAGATGATAAGAAGGAGGCAATAAAGGAAAAAAACCAGGGCTGCACGATTTTGCTTGATTAAGGGAGAGCTATTTCAAAGAGGGTTTGGACAGCCCCTTTTACGATGTATAAACCAAGACGAGAGTACTCATGTTCTTAAGTAGGTTCATGAAGGATGTTGTGGCAATCATATGGGTGCTAGAGCCCTCTTAAGAAAGGTCTTGCGAGCAGGTTACTTCTGGCCACAATTAAGAAAAGAGGCGGAAAATTTTGTGCGGACTTGTGAAAGATGTTAGAAGAACTCGCCCTTAATTCACAAGCCTGCGGAGGAGCTCATGACAATGAGCTCTCCCTATCCATTTGCCAAATAGGGAATAGATCTGGTTGGTCCTTTCCCCACAGCCCCTGCCCAAAAGAAGTTCTTAATAGCAGCCATCGATTATTTCAGTAAATGGGTGCAGGTTGAAGCTTTGGCAAAAATCACGGAGGATGCGGTGATGAGATTTTTTTGGAAAAACGTTGTGTGCAGATTTGGTATTCCCAGGATCTTGGTCTCAGACAATGGCACCCAGTTCATGGGTGCCAGAATCCAAGCTTGGTGCGCAAAAATAAAGATCGACCAACATTTCACATCTGTCTACCATCCACAGGCCAATGGACAAGTTGAGGTGACCAACTGCATACTTGTACAAGTAATTAAGACACGTCTGGAGAAGGCTGGAGGTAGGTGGGTCAACGAGCTCAGTTCAACTCTATGCGCGTACAGAACTAATCCCAAGGAGAGCACGGGGGAAACGGCATTCAGTCTGGTTTATGGCATGGACGATGTGGTTCCCGCTGAGATTAGTATGGAAACTCATCGAGTTCAGAACTTCGTTGAGGGACAGAATGAGCTCTTGATTCAGGATGCGTTGGATTTAGTTGACAAGAAGAGAGAAAGAGCTGTTGTTAGAATGGCGCACATCAAGGGAATAATCAAAGCAGCCTATGACAAATCTATGGTCAAGAGAAATTTCCAGGTGGGAGACCTGGTCTTGAGAAGAGACGATTTAGGGAAGGCTAAAGGAAATCTAGATGCTGCGTGGCAAGGACCACTCCGGGTCACCCAAGTCTTGGTAGGCGGAGCTTATAAGTTAGAAGACCTGGATGGAGTTGAAATTCCTCGCGCGTGGAACATTGCAAATTTACGAAAATTTTATGTATAAATGTAGTCTTACAATGTTTTATTAATGATAATGCAGGTTTATTCTTGTCCACCAAACTAAAACAAGTCTTCATAAAAGCAAGGATTGGCTAAGGGCGGATGCCCCATTTACTTGACCTGATTGTCCATTAAAGCCAGGATTGACTAAGGGCGGATGCCCCATTTGCCTGACCTGATTGTCAGTTTAAGCCAGGATTGGCTAAGGGCGGATGCCCCATTTGCCTGATCTGATTGTCAGTTTAAGCCAGGATTGGCTAAGGGCGGATGCCCCATTTACCTGACCTGATTGTCAGTTTAAGCCAGGATTGGCTAAGGGCGGATGCCCCATTTGCCTGACCTGATTGTCAGTTAAAGCCAGGATTGGCTAAAGGACGGATGTCCCAGTCTCCTGACCTGATTGTCAGGAGAAGCCAGGATTGGCTTAGGGCGGTTGCCCGTAAAATATTCTTATTTGATTGACAGGATAAGCCTGGATTGGCTAAATATGGGTGCTCATGACAACACCCGACCTGACTAAAGGACTTTAAATACAAAGGCCTAGCCTAACTCTCAGCTCACAACCAGAAGAAGAAGTAAGGGTAAACACCCATAAATGCACAATCCGCGGGTCAACCTCAAACAAGAGTTGACTGGAGGAGGAGACCTTACTTTTTCAGATCTGGCGGAAAAGCCTAAACCGCCTGAATAGGCTAAAACTTGGAAAACTTTAATCCACTTGGTTTGATTGAATGGAAAGAAGTATCAATTGAAAATACTCTTATTTTTATTAACATTCTGGCAAATACAAAAAGACTTTGCTTCACGTCTTCTACAAAGACTGGCAAGTTTGATTACAATGCAGGAAATAAACAAAAGGGAAATCAACAAAAACCCAGGAAAACCTAACTATGAGAAGAAGAGGCTCTCCAATCGGCGGTCAGAGCACGACGGACGTGCCACAGCTCGCGATCGGTCTCGTGATAGTGCTGACGGTACTTGTCAGACCGCTCAGAGATGGCGTGCGCTTCGCCGGCAGCGATCGTCAGCCGGCTCACCGACCCTACCAAGTCGGCCTTCTCTTCCTGCAACTGACGATTCAGTTGCCGCAACTCAGCCCACTCTCGCTTATAGTGGCGTTTCTTCTGCCTTTTCCTCTCCAAAAAATGGTAGAGGTAGCCAACCTTTTCTCTGAGCATGGTCAGTTTGTCAGAAAGCTTGAAGTTTTTGACGACCAAAGAGATGTTTTTCCGCTTCACTATATCAAGTTCTTCGAGAAGAGGAGAAGAGACCATTTTAGAGAGTTGAAAGAAAATAGTCATACATGCACGTATATAAAGAAAACAGTGGCACGTGCCAAGGAATCAAAAGTACTAGGGTTTCCGGAAAATTAGGAAACCCTAGAAGCCCAAGAGTCAGTACAAGACAAAATGCATTTATTACAATCAAAATAATTCAGAGTACAAAAGACAAAAATCAGACCAGCCACACATGCTAACTACAGGTCTGGCTAAAAACAAAAGAAACTCCTAAGAGCCTAAGTCTCAGCATCTAGCTCTGCTGCCAGTTCCTCCACCGCACCCTCAGACAGGGCACCTGGAGAAGCCCCGCCTGGCAACTCACCCAGACCTATAAAGGTTGGGGAGGGAAAAGAAGTAGGAGGAACCACAGCAAGACCCAGGTCTGGTTGAGACTGACCAAGCTCAGGAGAACGGAGAACGGAGAAGACATGCACGGTAAACTCTGCAGGCCCGATGGTGTGCATTCGATCTAGCTCTGGGACATAGGCAAAGGAGGTAGGCTCAGGAGGGTTCTCCAATGGAAAACTCCGATCGAAGGGAACCCCAGGGTTGGCCAAGGCCCACTTGGCCTGCTCGTCCAAACCTAGGTTATAGTAAACCACAGCCTCCGGGAAGAGTAGGGCGTAGAGCTCCTTGGACCCCAGGAAGGCTTTCCGGGCCTCTTCCCTTGCGACTTGGACCATCTTCAATCCTTCCTCGGAGTTCAAAAACTCGGTCTTCCACCCCTCCCTGGCTTTTGCCAGTGAATCATCTGCAAGGCTCCTCGCCTCTGCCAAAGCCTCATCTCTTGCCTCAGAACGGGCTGTCTCTAGCATCTTGTCCTGAGTTTTCTTCATCCCAGCAAGCTCATCCTCTAACTCAGTCAATTTATCCCCTTTCTTCTTTAGCGCGACTCCTCGCTCCTTGGCTAAATTCTCGATGCGCTCGTACTTCACGGCCAACTCCTTATTTTCCTTGATCACATCAAACTGATCATGGATCTAGTGGCTCACGTGGCCAAGAGGGCCTTCTTAGAGATAGCCTGATTACGAGAAAGGGGATTAGAGCTTGGGCATGTAATGAAAGATAAAAATAAAGGAAAGGAAATTTACCCTTGCTTCGTCTTGGCACCAAGATTCCAGGAGCTCGCGATCGCTCATCTTCTCCAGTTCGGGCTGGTCTGTCGGCAGCATTTGCCTGCGCATGAACTGGAGAGCCACTTCGCCCGAACAACTGAGGACCGAATTTATCGGAGGAGGAGCGCTGCGTGTAATGGGAGCACTGCATGTAGTGAGGGCAGTGACTGGTGTTACCGGACCACTCCGATTCGTACGGGGCCGCTTGGATAAGGGCATCGTGTCTTCTTCGGATCCAGAGGAAGCACTCCTCGCCATTATAGGATTGTGAGGAGGTCTGGATAGGTTGGAGCTAGGATATTGTGAACCCTGGACTTGGGGAGCTGAAGATGAACCTGCTCCACGGACCGCCAGCTCTGGAGCGGCATCTGTTCTTTTCTTAGCGGATTCAAACATCTGGCGCATCATCCTTTCTGAAAAGAGAAGAAATAGAAAGATAAGACTTTGGGAAATTAAAAGGTACAATAAAGACAGACCAGGATAAAAGGAATGTTACCGATCTCCTTGGTCAGAGGACCCATTTCTGATTGTTCATTAAAGAAGTTTAGGATAGAGGGAAGGAGGAGATTAGTGAAATGGATGGGGTTCTCGTTGAGGGTAGAAATGGTTTTTTGCAGATAGGGAGGTCTGTCCGTGGCAGAAAGGTGTGGGTAGGAAGGTAGCTTTTTAATGGGCGTCGGACAGAAACCCTAGTCTCCATCACAGTGAACGAAGAAAAATTTCTTCCTCCAGGCCTTGACGGAGGAAGGGAGCTTATATAAGAAATGGACTCCAGGTCTGGCAGTAAGATAGAAGCATCCTGGGAAAGAGCTCTTTGCTTGAAATATTTAGAAGAAGGTACGAGCTGTCGGATCCAGACCAGCGTAGCGCATGCCCAGATTATAGCATACCATGATCCTGAAGGAGTTAGGGGTGAATTGGAAGACAAGGATTTTGTATAAAGTGGCGATCTCTAACAACAGCGGATTCACCGGAAGGTGCAAACCCGCCTGAAATTGGTCGACATAAAAAGTCAACCAGCCTGCTGGCGCCTGGCAAGCCAGAATACACGCCGGAGGACTAAGAGGGTCAAAAGACTCAGAAATTTTATACTTATAACGGACCTCTTCCACCGTCCGTTCACTGAGGATGGAAGGGATCTTAAGATGACCGGGGACAGGCGGAGGATATTCTAATCAAGAGGAAGATGAGGGGGTGACAACTGTTGCCTGGGTAGGAGAAAGCGAGGAAGAGGAAGCCGCCGCCTCATGGTTAGTAGACGGTGAAGATGATAGAGTTGCCACCGCTTCTAGGGCGGTGGACATCGAAGATGAAGAAATTGCCGCCACTACTAGAGCAACAGACGGCGGAGGGGAAGAAGCCCCCACCGCCAGTGAAGGAGGAACAGCTGGAGGAATATTGGAGAGTGGGACAGACGACGACATTATAAGAAATTAAAAGAGTAAAAGACTAAGGAAGTACCTGGTCTACAGAGATGATCGGAGAAATGGAATTGAGAAATTGAAGTCGGAAAATTCGCCGAAAATATTGGAGAGAGGAGAAGGAAGCTCGAGGATTTTTTGTAAAAGTAAAAAATGAAAAGTGAGAGAGAGGGAAGAGGCCAGCGGGAATAAAAGGCAAATGGATAAATTCAAAAAACAAAAATCGAGAAAAGAGGGATTTGATGGGATCCCCGCATTTAATGTGGGCAGACAAACAGTACCCTAGGTGGTGAGCTGGCATGCCCACTGTCCTAGGGTAGGTCATGTGCCGCTGACTTGTCAGTATTTGGAAAGGCGTGTGGGAATAGTAACCGTTGGGGAATGTGGGCCGACACCACTAATGCCAATGATTAGGCCTGGCTGCCACGCAGATTTCTCGGGATTCGTACTAAGTACGAGAAACAATAAAGGACAAGGGGGATCTCATTTATTTCCGAGAGCCCTAGATGTTACAGCTCTACCCCAACCTTTTCGGGGGGAGGAGTTGATAGGACATGATCAGTAAGACCTGGATTGGGGTAGACCTGAGGTTAAAACTGACTAAGGAAAAGGTAAGAGCCTGAATTGACCCCGTTCTTGGGAAGGACTGACCTAGTTTCTTCCAGAGAAGATCGCTATGGCTCAAAAATTGTCCTGATCTGGCAAAACGCTCCACGAGAAAATCCTCGAAGACCAAAATTGAGCCTGGGATGACATCAAGACTGGGGTGATATAGAAAGAAAGAAGAGAGCAGGACTAGGGAAGACCTGACTCCCTGTTTCCCAACAAGGAGATAAGTGGGACCACTTGTCAGAATTGGTTACGCAACGGCCCTTGATTCGCGGCATGTGCTCCTGAGATCCCGGCTGGGGTCCCCACTGGGAGAAACTATATATATCTCAGCCCCAAGGCTGAGAGATGTATGTCATTTTTGTGCATTCCTTTCTTCTTTCCTGGAAAACACCTCATACGCTTTCTGACTTAAGCATCGGAGAGGTTTCCACCGGAAAACCACCAGTGGTCCTTTCTAACGTGTGTTTGTGTACAGGTTGACAAGGTGTACAAGTCTCAGGCGGTGTCGTATTTTGGGGTGAAACTTTTCTTTTGAAAATAAAAATAAAAATTAAAAATATTAAAATACGTCAAATCATAATTTAAACGCGTCACTCCCCGGCAACGGCGCCAAAATTTGACCGCTCGTCGTTAAGCGTCAAGTTAAATATTTTATTTTTCCTCAACTTTTCTCTACCAACTAGTAGTAGCGACAAGTAAGGGTCGATCCCACGAGGAGTGTGGTTTAGATTGTGACAATTCGTATTTTAGTAAACAAATAAATGGGGTAGAAATTGTGAACTAATCTAAGAGAGAAAAATAAATAAGCAATTAAAATAATTAATAAAAAACTCAATAATAATAAAGCTCTAGTTCTAGTTCAGTTTCCACCCTCGTTCCACTCATCTAACCAACCACAATATCATAATCCATTCATCATATGCGACTAAAAACCCTAAGTAACAATAATCTCTGCTACTCGAATTTGCCCTTACCGTTTACTCAATTAAAATAAGCTCTTTAATTTATTCTAATTATTGAATAACCTAGAAGAAGCTCTCCAGATTCAACCCAACAACAGCATTAATAATCAGGCAAATAGATTAATATAGGCAATAAACACGTAAGCTCGGTTTATTCAACCTATGTTGTGTTGTCCCTAAAGATTCGCAATCATTAGTTGCTTCAGAGAAATAGTAATTACGAAAATTACACGGGAAGCAATCCTATTTCTAACATTAGATAACCAATCCCTAATCTAGGTGATCAAGCCAAATTAAGAATTAAGCAATCATAAATTAAGAATAGAACAACACAAACAATCGCATATGAAGAACGAAAGATAATAATGCATAAATTAATTAGAACATAGTTTCACGAGGGTTTCCACATCCCTAGGACTAGATAAAACAATCTAATCACTCAAGGAGTTCATAAAATAACAGGAAAATAAATAAATTAAACATAGTTCTAAAGAAAAGAGATAAGAAAGCTTAGATCTTGGATTTTTGGTCTTGGATCTTCAAGCTCTTGTTTATTGGGTGATTTGGGATCCCCTCTTCAAGCCTTGGAACCCTAGGATTGTGTTAATGTCTCCTTTGGACGGATTTAAGGTGAGTTTATATAGAATTTCTCTTTCTTGCCGCACAAGATTCTTCCTAAAATAACTCAGCCGCGTCGGCGCCGACTGAGCGTCGACCGATGCGAGCTAGCCATAGGCATCGACGCGCATCAACCGCCCGCGTCAACCTGCAAGTGCGTCGACTGACGGTCCTTGAATTGACGCTACTGCAGCTTCCCGTCGACATGGCGTCGACCGACGCGCGCACGAACAATGCAACACCGCACATCGCGATGATCGACGTGAGCCATGCTCGCTATCGACGCGAGCTGTCGACGCTACCTCCAGATTTACCGGTTTTCTCGTTGATCCTCGTCTCTCGACTTCCTTGTTAAACATCCTTCACTTAATACGGCACCAAACACTGCAAAATAAAGAAGGAATATACAATTGGTGCTCCTCCACTCATAATAACAAATATGCGAGAAATAAAAATATATGAGAATATTAAGCACATAAAAACATAGGAATTAAACCATCAATTATCGTACAATTTCTCGCCTATCAGCTATCTCCGAGCGAGCTGACAGGTATCGCCAATGCTACCATGAGACCGAACGTGAGCTATGACGTGTTCTACGAGTTCTAGCTTCTGACCGGAGGGCTTCTGCTTCTCACTGATGAACATTTTTCTGGGCTTTTTATGTTTCTATTATTTTCTGCATTTGTAATCAAATTCGCCAATTTTCTATCTATATAAGAAGGCGCATGTATTTGATGTATTCCCAGAAATTTGTGATGGAACAAGAATCTTGTATCAAGTACTTATGAAATATATTGGTCGATCTTTAGCTAACTCTTGCTTTATTCTATTTTTCAGTTGAACCAAGTGAATTGGGGGCCTTCAACCTTAGCCAATCCTGGATTTTCCTGGTAATCAGGCCAGAGACATTGTGGCATTCGCTCTTAATTAATCTTAGCTTGAAATACTGACAATCAGGTCAGGAATTTCATTGGCATCTGCCCTTAGCCAATCCTGGCTTAAACTGACAATCAGGTCAGGAAAATTGGGGCATCCGCCCTTAGCCAATCCTGGCTTAAACTGACAATCAGTTCAGGAAAATAGGGGCATCCTCCCTTAGCCAATCCTGGCTTAAACTGAGAATCAGATCAGGAAAATCAGGGTATCCGCCCTTAGCCAATCCTAGCGTAAACTGACGATTAGGTCACGAAAAATGGGGCATCCGGCCTTAGCTAATCTTGGCTTAAACTGACGATCAGATCAGGAAAATTGGAGCATCCGCCCTTAGCCAATCCTTACTTAAACTGACAATCAGGTCAGAAAAATCAGGGCATCCGCCCTTAGCCAATCCTGGCTTAAACTGACGATTAGGTCAGGAAAATCTAGGCATCCGCCCTTAGCTAATCCTGGCTTAAACTGACAATCAGGTCAGGAAAATCAGGGCATCCGCCCTTAGCCAATCCTGACTTAAACTGACGATCAGGTCAAGAAGATCGGGGCATCCACCCTTAGCCAATCCTGGCTTAAACTGAAGATCAGGTCAGGAAAATCGGGGCATCCACCCTTATCCAATCCTGGCTTAAACTAACGATTAGGTCAGGAAAATTGGGGCATCCGCCCTTAGCCAATCCAGGCTTAAACTGACGATCAGGTCAGGAAAATTGGGGCATCCGCCCTTAGCCAATCCTGGCTTTTAAACCTGTATAAAGCAAAGAGGCATACGAAACAACATTGTTATAAATTTTTTGCTGTTTTTTCATGCATAATATTTTCATAATTTAGCTATGTTCCAGGCTCGTGGTAGCTTGACCCCATCTAACTGCTCCAGTTCATACGCTCCACCCTGTAGGATTTTTGTAACTTTAAGAGGCCCTTGCCAGGTAGCGTCCAGCTTTCCTTTTTGCTTACCTAAGCCAGATCTGCGAAGGACCAGGTCTCCCACTTGGAAATGTCTCTTGACTACAGACTTATCATAGGTTGCTTTAACTCGCCCCCTGATGTGTTCCATCCTGGCGGCAGCTCTTTCCCTTTTTTCCTCAACCAAGTCCAGGGCATCCTGAATCAATAGCCCATTTTTCTCTTTAGTACACTTCTGAATCCTGTGGTTTTCCATACTGATCTCCACGAGGACCACAGCGTCCATGCCATAAACCAGACTGAACGGTATTTCTCCGGTGCTTTCCTTGGGGTTAGTCCTGTATGACCACAGGGTTGAACTGAGCTCTTCAACCCATTTGCCTCCCGATCTCTCCACTCGTTCCTTGATTCCTTGTACAAGGATGCAATTAGTCACCTCGACCTGGCCGTTAGCTTGTGGATGGTAAACAAATGTGAAATGTTGGTCGATTTTCATTCGAGTACACCAGGCTTTGATTCTGACGCCCATGAACTGATTGCCATTATCTGAAACCAAAATCCTGGGGATTCCAAATCGACAGACTATGTTCTTCCACAAAAATCCCATTACCGCATCCTCTGTAATTTTTGCCAAAGCTTCAGCCTCCACCCACTTGTTGGAATAATCGATGGCCATTATTAGGAATTTCTTTTGGGAGGGGGCTGTGGGAAAGGCCCTACCAGGTCTATTCCCCATTTGGAGAATGGACAAGGAGAGCTCATCGTCATGAGCTCCTCCGCATGTTTATGTATTAAGGGCGAGTTATTTTAGCATTTGTCACAAGCCCGGACAAAATCCTCCGCTTCCTTCCTCAGTTGTGGCCAAAAGTAGCCTGCTCTTAAGATCTTGCTCGACATAGCTCTGGCACCCATGTGATTGCCGCATCATCCTTCATGGACCTCTTTAAGAACATGAGTGCCTTCCCCTGAGCTCAGGCATCGTAGAAGGGGCTGCCCAAATCCCCTTCGAAACAGCTGTCCCTTAATCAGGCAAAACTGTGCTGACCTTGTTCTTAACTTCATTGCTTATCTCTTGTTCTATGACAGTTCTCCCTTCTCCAGGTATGCTTTGATAGGGGAGTGCCAATCTTCTCCTTTGTCCACCGAGCATACTTTATCCTCTCCAAATTCCTGATCTTCCATTAACAGAGTGATCATTCTTTCCCGACAATCCACTGCTGAACTGTCCACTTTAGCCAAGTAGTCCGCTCTCGTATTCTCCTCTCTGAGGATCTGGAGGACACTCAGAGTTCCCATGGTTTTTGCTAACTCTCTGAATTGAGCTAGTTATCTTTGCATATGCTCATCCCTTGTTTCAAATTCTCCATCTATCTGCCTACATACAAGCTGCGAATCAATTCTCGCACAAATCTGCTCTGCCCCCAAATCCTTGGCAATCTGGATTCCCCTGAAAAGAGCTTCGTACTCAGCTGCATTATTAGATAATGTATAGTTCATCCGTATTGCGTACTCGGTGGTCACTCCAGTCGGGTCAGTCAATACCACGCCCGCACCACAACCTTGGTTTCCTTCCGACCCATCCGTATAAATATTCCATTCTTTTCCCTTCTCAGGAGAGCTGGTCATTTCTTGCATGAAGTCAGCCAATGCCTGGGCTTTAATGGATGTTCTTGCTTCAAAAGTTATATCAAATTCACTAAGTTTAATTATCCACTTGACCAACCGTCCTGATGCCTCTGGCTTATTCATGATAGTTCTTAATGGTAGGTTGGTTCGCACTATTATGCTGTGTGAGAGAAAATAAGGTCGCAATTTGCGCGCTGTGCCGACCAGAGCTAGCACTGCTCGCTCCACCTCCACATATCGAATTCAGCATCGTGCAATACTTTTCTCCAATAATAAACTGGTTTCTGTATTTTGCCTTCCTCTCTAAGCAAGACCGAGCTCAAGGCCTATTGCCCAACAGATAAGTACAGTATTAAAGGTTCGCCCTGAATTGGCTTAGTGAGCAACGACATGCTAGATAAGCGCTCCTTCAACATTCAGAATGCCTCCTCACACTCATCACTCCATTAAAATCCAGCTTTCTAACGCAAGGCTTGGAAGAATTGTAATCTTTTTCCAGTTGAGCGCAAGATAAATCTGCTCAGAGCATTAATTCGACCTGCTAGGCACTGCATCTCTTTGACATTTCTTGGGTCCTGCATGTCCATGATGGCTCTAAACTTCTTTGGGTTGGCCTCGATCCCCTTTTCCGTGACCATATACCCCAGGAATTTACCAGCTCTAACCCCGAACGCGCACTTCTTGGGGTTGAGCTTCATCCTGTACCTTCTCAAGGTGTCGGAGGTTTCCCTTAGGTCATCCACATGCGAGGCTGCCTTCACGCTTTTGACTAACATATCATCGACATATGCCTCCATGTTTCTTTCTAGCTGAGCTTTAAACATCTTATCTACCAGTCGCTGATATGTGGCGACTGCATTTTTGAGCCCAAATGGCATGACCACGTATCAATAGGTTCCCTTTGGGGTTATGAAGCTGACCCGCTTCCAATGTTCCTCCGCTAGTCTGATCTGTTGATAGCCTTGTGAGGCGTACATCATGCTTAACAGCTCACAGCCAGAAGTGGAGTCAATTAACTGGTCTATCCTTGGCAGAGGATAGTGATCCTTAGGGCAAGCACGGTTAAGATCGCGAAAATCTATACAGAAACGCCAATCTTCCTGGATTTTAGGGACCAATACTGTGTTAGAGAGCCACTCAGGGAATTGTATCTCTTGAATGTGCTTAGCTTCTAACAGCTTTTCAACCTCAACTTCAATAATCGCCTCCTTTTCAGGGCCAAAGTTACATTTTCTCTGCTTAACTAGCTTTTCCCCAGGGCTGATATTCAGGTGGTGCTGGACAACTGGTGGGTCTATCCCCACCAGATCTTAGGGAGACCAGGCAAAAACGCCAGCATTGCTTCTCAAGAATTGGACCAGGTCTACCATAAATTCAGGGCTCAGAGTTGTTCCCACTCTTACAACTCTGCTATCATCCCCTGGAACTATCTCTACCATCATTAGACCCTCCTCTTGCTGGGCCAGCTTTGGTGTTGTGTTCTCTATTCTAGCTCTTTTATTTTGCCTTTCCTCTTCCTTACGCCGAATACACTCGACATATGCTTGTCTGGATGCATACTGATCACCCTAGACCTCACCTGTTCCGTCCTGAGCTGGGAACTTCAACTTCATATGATACACTGAGATCACCGCCTGAAATTGGCTCAAGGAGGGTCGTCCAAGCATAACATTGTATGAAGATGGTGCATCCACCACCAAGAACTGCACCGTCTTAGTTATCTTATATGGCTCCTCTCCTAAGGTTACCAAAAGCCTTACTGCCCCTAAAGGCTTCAAAGCCCCCCCTGCAAATCCTACCAACGAAGTTGTCACCTCCTCCATTTCCACATTCAGTTTTAACTTTCTATAGCAATCATAGAATAGGATATCAGCCGAGCTTCCCGTATCCACAAATACCCTTCTCACATTATAATTTGCAATAGTGGTTGTTACGACCAGGGTATCCATGTGAGGAACCAAGATGCCATTCTCATCCTCTAATCCAAAACATATGCTCTGACTCGGGGCTATCTGTCCCACCTCTCACAATTTCCTAACCAGGTCCTTCGCAGCTCGGACATAGTTGTTTTGGGTTCACATAGAGTGTTCGTCCCAATCACCCCCTGTGATCATTAGGATTTCCCCTCGTATGACCTGGGTTCGGTCACTCCGCCTCCCATTGTTTCTTCCATTATCTTGTCCCTGTCAGTTCCCTTGAGGCTAATCGCGTCTGCGTGAGTCAGACCTGGGCTCCTCTTTTCTCATACGCACATACTCTTTTAGATGCCTGGCCTGCACCATTCTTTCTAACTCATCCTTCAGATGAGTGCACTGATCTGTGTCATGACTATACTCGTTATGGTATCTACAGAATCGGTCAGATCTTTGTTTTCGCGGTTTTTGAGAGTAAGTTTTAGGCCATTTGAGGTCAGAGTGCCTTTCTATTGCTTGCAAAATCTCTCCTTGAGGTGTCGCCAAGGGTGTGTACCTGTCGAAACGAGGTCGTCCCCCTGCCAGGTCTAGCCTTGGATTTTTCAATGGCACCCTTTCCTCCCTATCAGGTCTGTCCCTTTTCTTCTCTCCCTCTTCCTTAATCTTTAAGGCCTCCTCCAAGTGAATGTACTTTTCTGCCCGCTCCAAGAGCTCTCCGAATTTCAGCGCTGGCTTCACAACCAGTGACTGAAAAAGTTCTCCTCTCCTGAGCCCCTGTGCTAACGCGTTAACCTGGAGCTCTTCCGATGCTGATGGTACCTCGAGTTTTGCATTTGTGAATCGGTTGATGTATGCACTTAGGCTTTCGTTTTCCTTTTGCTTGAGGCTGAATAATTCCAACGGCATCTTCTGGTACTTCCTGCAGCTAGTGAACTGGTGCAGGAATGCCGAGCTAAACTCATCAAAATTGTTGATAGAGCGCGGCGCAGCTGGCTGAACCAGAGCTAGGCCGATTTTGTAAAGGTCGTTGGGAAGACTCGGCAAATGACTGCATCGGAGAACTTGTGCAAAGTCGTCGCGATCTCAAATCGGCTCAGGTGATCCCACGGGTATGTTGTCCCATTGTATTTGAAGCCCATAGATCTGTAAGAGGCTGGCACGTCGTCGCGCATAACTGCATCCGTAAACAGTGTACCTCTCCGTGTCGGCACCACACCTATGCTCACCATCTTCCTTTTGAACTCCCTGACCTCTTTCTGCAGATTTTGCATTTTTTCAGTGAGGTCCAGGTGGGTTTGGCTCGAGGTTTCGCTTACAGAAGCGGAAAAACTCTCTTCCTCGTCCTGGAGAGGAGTCCGGACCGTGCGCTAGGCGCGCAGTGGCTCCATCCCCGGCGGTGGGACTATCTGGGACGGGGGCATTTTGGACGGGGGCATCGAGAATTCTGCGAACTTCCTTTCGACAGCCACCTCCACAGCCTTACCGATGAGATCGGACAATTTCCTGAGAAAGGCATCATTCAGCGGTCCACCGTCAGCTTGTGCAGATCCACTAGGGAGTTGCGTGACGCTTGTCCCGGATATTTCTGATTTTCTTGTCTCTGCTGGCTCTGTCGCCGATGGTCCTGTGGTTTTTGGCATACCCCACGGTGCGGCAGAGCTTGGTGTACCACCCAACTCCGTCACCATATTTCGTCGGAGCCCCGCCAAATCCATGTGTTATTCTCACGTCTTAGCTTTGAATGGTTCCCACAGGAGGCGCCAATTGTTTCACCCAAGAATTTTACCACGCCTGAGACTACACCTTCGCTTGACCTGCACCTACAAATACGTCAGAAAAGGACCACCGGAGGTTTTCCAGTGGAAACCTTTCCGATGCTTAAGTCAGATAAGCGTATTCGAGGTTCAGTAGGTAGTAAAAGATAAGCACAAGAATGACATACCTCTCTCAGCCTTGGGGCTGAGGTATTTATAGCTTTCCCTAGTGGGGACCCATTCCGGGATCTCGGAAACAAAGGCCTCGAATCTCGGGCTGTTGCATAACCAATTGTGATAAGTGGTCCCACTTTTCCCCTTCTGGGAGACCAGAGCGCCTGATCTGCCCTAAGTCTGCCCTCTTACGCTTCTCATAGGGAATATATACCAGACCAGGCTTATCCTGGGCTGGGATAATTCCCTCCTTGACTCAATGTATTTCTCTGGACTTCTCTAGGAGAGTCAACTCAGGTCTGCTCCAGGGCAGGATTGGTCATGTCTCCTAATCCTTTTCCTAGCGATCACGGATCAGGTCTACCCCAATCCAGGTCTACTTATTCAGGTCATATCATTATATATGCACATTAGGGTACAAGATGCTCTACATTGATCTTGGTTGACATGCAATAGATATCACATACTTTGATGTACACTCTCTATCATTATAAGTATTAGATTCTTTATAAAGGTGGTGAGTCTTCAATCATATTAAATGTGCTAGGAGTTTTGCAAATGCAACATTTTTATGGACAATATATGCCGAAGTATCGACCAAAACCATAAAATACTTGAATGATCCACATTTTAATGGTTATGTCCACATGTATCACCTATTATAAATTATAAGAATGGAATATTATACTTTATATCTTTAGAATATTTAGGTCTCAATCATACAATTTCGCTAAGGAAAAAGTTCGAAAAAATGAGTGACGTAACCTTGAGAGATGAATGTATATAGTGATCCTGGTACTTTAGAATGCATTGACTGTAATTGAACAACACTGGCTCGATACTACACTGTGCATCGGGTTTCTATCACATTTTGTGTTTCACTCAGAATGAAAGACATTCATGATAATTTCTTATATTATGAACCATCATATCACGACCAGAGAATCCATGTCATTCATGTCAAAACTTGAATGAGTCAGTGTCCAAGAGTTCATTGTTGGTCATATCTTATGATTCAATAATCAGAATAGTAGTAAATTAAAAGTGACTCACTAATTTCTCTAAAATATGTTTCCTTACACATAAATTAAATGTATAGTTACATTCTCATAATGTGTTTCTTAATGATAATCATCAACATGAATATCATTAAACTTAAAAAGGCTCGTTTGACTCTTGGTCCATACTGAGCTTTTATGACTTTAATCATTATGTCACTAGGCATCTAAAATTTGGCATTTTCTCGCTTTTTTGTTGGTTAGGATGACACAATCACTATAGTCACATATGATTTATCAATTCAGTGAATATTGTCTATTCCTCTACAAATTCTCACATTCTTTGGAGATTTTTGAATGACATACTTTTCATTCTAATATTTTACTTTATTTGCTAGATCTGTTACATTATATCTTAATAGTATTACTCTTAAACCTTGTATGTAAATGTGTGGTAATTAAACTTTATTACATTCAATGTGTCAGAATGAAATCCGAAATTTACCAATAAGCCAAAAAATAATTATTTTAATCAGACCACATTATATAAATCTAAATCAAAATAAACTCCAATAGTCTAATAAGAATGATTCATTATACTTTCATAAGTTCTTTATAAAGGAATAGACAAAAAAGATTCATCAATCAAAATATAAAATATCCATTGACTCAGCGAGGTAATTGGGAGAACCTCCAAAACTTCTACCACAACAAATAAATATCATGAGTCTTTACATATCTTACCTTGTGGTTCATTCTTCCAACACGGGTAGGGATCAAAAATGTCTCACCCCCTTTGCTTTGAGGTTATTTTCACTATTCATATCGACCATGGTTAGCTTCAATAAAATTTATTTATCTAGAGGTCTAGCATTGATATTACGAAGAATAGTATCATGTCTCCCAATGACTTATTGTCATAATTAATATTATACAAGTGCATCAGTATGTTTGCTCAAGTGAAAAGAGTGAGACAGTATCTCTCAACTACTTATTGTCATTTAAAGTGACTTTCTTTTTCACATATGGTAAGACATGTTTTGAGTTGTAACATATCAAAGTCATTAACCATTTTTAGCAAGCAAAATATATTTATTTTTTTTACTGAATTCTTAATCCTGAAAGTAGTGTGTCATAAAATTCTCAAAATATTTAGAGAATTAAATTTGACTTAGTTTGACGATACTTTTTCAGTTGGGGGTTGAAGGGTGAAATTATTGTAGAATTGTATGATAGTATTCAATCTTTTTGAGCTAATATTTTGAGTTTATATTGATTTAGTTCAGTTAATTTATTTAGATAATGGATTTGAATAATATATGTCATATTCTTTCTTGATATTATGTGAATATATACTTTATCCCAAAACTTATTTATACAATTTTGTATCGTTCATGAACTTTCATTATTATGAAAATATAAAAATAGGCAATCAATTATACATATATTGCAAGTAGCTTATGGAATTTCAACTTTAAGAGAATTACCAACATACATGAAACAATCAATTCATCGAAATTCATGATTAATTAAACATATTGGCAAAATCATGATCAATCTCTCATCTAATCATGTAAATAACTCCATTTACGATTTTTAAGTATGAAATCATCTAAGAGCATAAGTAATAATATATTATGTACTCTATGAATATCATTAAAGTATTGCAAAATTCCATATTTGTCAAAATTGTACATAACGTAGCATGCATATATAATTTCATTCACAATTTAATCATAGGTAACATATATCATACTTTATATAAGAACTTGAATTGCGGATTAATACACATCATGTCACGTTTAAATGTAAATAAATATTAATTATTTCCATTTAATAAATAATAGGGTAATTCGAATTTCCTTGAAGAAAAGATACGATTTTTTCCTAGGGCATTCCTCGATTTTTATTTTTGTAATAGGTCTGACCGTGACATGTTTCTGATGATAGATAGCTCCAAACCCAATATCCACCGTAAATATTTAATCTCTATATGTTTTGAACATTAAATCCAAAATTCAACTTCATCCAACTGTTAGATTGTGTGTAATTCTATATATTGAAAAAAGTTTGGGCAGATAGTTTCGAGAAATAGGTCCAACTCTGTTCAAAATTCATTATCAAATTCTAAGAGACTTAAATTCACATCTCCAATGTTCAAGTTGAATTTTTATATGTATTCAATAATATATGGAGTTTTTAGCTTGATCCAATATTCAATTGTGCTCAATCTTGTTTTAAAAATGCTGGAGAGAAGATTTCGAAAACAAAATCTGCTCTGTTTGAAATTTAATATATATTGTCTCGTATCTCAGAATCCAATCTCCACCGCTCATAACGTAATTCGATAGGTTTTGAAGGCGTTGTTAAAATTGGAGCGCGATCCAACGATTCAAACGCCAAAAATCAATTTTTGAACTTTCATCGCAATTAGATTTTCGACGTACGAAAATTGTATAATTGTTCCTTTGGTTTATTAAAGCTTATTTGTCCATCACTCAATAATTTTAGAGTTTCATGCTGAAAACGTGTAAAATGAAACACATAAAAAAAAGAAAACATAATGAAGACGGGTAGAATTAGAATTTCTTACTTATCAAAAACTCTCTTTATAGAAAGTATAAAATAAATATTTTCATAATATATAAAGATAAAAAAAAATACATAAACTATCATTTATCAGTTACTTGTTGACAAAAATACACTAATTATATTTTTTCTTGAATGCTTTTTTTTATGTTATCATATTTCACTTTAAAAATTGTAATTTTTTTTAAAAGAATTTGATAGATGTACGAAAACTTCCCCAACAATTGGTGTAGAGTAGACCCACTGATTGAAATATGGCCGCCAACAATGACACGGTTTGGAAATCTGACCAACCGTAGCAATAATAAATATATTCGTGCCGACCAATTCCAAATCCACCGCACCCGCGTAAAACGAAATGTCAATCATTTTAGCCTTTGAACCGAAATTCCACTTTTGGTTGCATCTTTGATTGTATACAATGTATAGGTCGGTGAGCTCCAGACGAGTCTCCGACGAGTTTTCTTCTTCTTCTTCTTCTTCTAAGAATAATAATACATCAACATTCGATAGTGCAGATCATCAGCAGCAGCTGCTTCCAACATACAATGTATCGGGCAAAAAGGAAAAGATTCGGCTCAGATCTGCTGAGACAGCCGTTCACATCATTCCTCTTTTGCTCATCATCTGTGCTGTCATCTTGTGGTTTTGGCCCCAGGTCTGCTTGCTTTCTCTCCCTTGTTTCATGTCTTTCATTTTGATTTTCAACCTATTATACTATCTATCTTTTATCATGTATATTGATCTGCTCTCCTTTTGGCTATATAATCAATCATCTTACAGTTTTAATGGTATGTCCGGCTGGAGCCTGGAAATTGGAAACACCTTTTTAATTTCTAGTTTTCGAAATGTATTTGCATACTATGTTATGGTTAACTTGGAAGCACTATGGTTTGATATTAAGTAGGACATATTAACTTAGCAATCAAAGCTCCAAGCAGGTCCCAATTATGTCAGATCCAAACGGACTAGTAGCTTTGGTTTATTGGGTCGGCCGAAAATAGTTTATTTGGCTCTGAAGTACTTATTCCAAGTTGTGAAGCTCATTTACTGTAGATTCGGTGGTCATGCTATGTTCTTTCTAATGGTGGTCATGATTCACTGAAATGTATGTTATTAGCTACTCTGTTCTAATGCTCTGGTTTAATAAACATAGTTTTATTACTACCAGTATTCATGATGTCAAGCTACTTGCATATCTTTTCGAATTATCTTTTTGGCAAACTTTCATTATATTCTAACCTTAACATTAATGTATTGCACATGACAGTGGAGGCAGGTAGAAGTGACTATGTTGCTGACATAGTGAGGATTAGATTATTGGTATCGGAACCCAGAGATACCTGGTATTTTCATGGGATGTGGATAAGATACTTGGGCAGCCCTATATCATTACACTAATCAATTCGTTGCCAACCATTTTGAGTGTACATTATCAAACGTTAAATATTGTTTTTTGTGACCCTTGGGCTTCTTTGATAGTCATTGAAAATATATGACTTTCCAATGTTTTGTGTATATGTAACTTTCCAATGTTTTTGCATGCATAGTGTCCCTTCTTAGGCTAGATGGTATAGAGTTATATACTCCATTATAGTATCTTCAATTTACTTGGAGTTGGAAACAGAATCAAATTGCATCTTCAAATTGCAAAGGCTCGAAATCAAAATTTGTGTGTTCTAGCATTGACCCAAGCCTGACTAGCTTAGGTACAAGGACATTGTCTCTCACAGATATCACCGCTGAATTCTCAAGCTGCAGTAGAGCACCCACAAGATTTGCACGTACGGTTATTGGAAAAATGCGGGGCCACCTTTCACTTGCGTAAGATCTAAACGCATCTTCCACGGTGAAGGTTCCGAACTTCTTGGCCTCAGCCAGTTTTCTGGCCAAAACCACTGCATCTTCCAGCGCACAACAGGCGCCTTGCCCGAGATTTGGTGTCATCGGATGCCAAGCATCGCCGACAAGAACGACCTTTCCCGTTGAAGCTGGAGGGCTGATTCCCGGCCACAGCCACCGGTCGACAAGAGGGGTTCTTATGATTGTATCATCTGGTGAAGATCTGATGATATTCAAAAGCTCCAGGGGCCAGTTTTTAACCAATCGTTCGGATTCCTGCCTCAAAATGGATGGATCAGTTATCTTTGGACCTGCTTGAAAGTTTTGATAAACCGACATGTTTGTTATATTTCTGTGTCACTAATTAATAAAGTAAATTCCTAGGATGCACCTCATTTAATTCAAATTTCATGATGCGGTTATCTTTCACAACAAGGAACTAGCATAATGTGATTATACTTGTTCGACTCGAAACAACAGAAAATATGTGCCCTCTTCTCCTCAATATGATGATCAGTGCAGAAGTGTTACATACATGGGATATAGTTTAACAGTTCTTGCAGATATATATGTCATCATTCCCTAGGACTTTATTCGCCAAAAAAAAAAAAAAGGGCTTTATTTTACGAAGCATGCCTGGAGATGGGCTGTTGAAGCAGACAAACCAATACACCTTAGTGGGAGAAACTGGCACGTACGCAGCGCGCACACCTCTCCCATAGATGTAAGTTACTTTCGGCTCAAATGGTTGGCCATTAGGGTAATATCCCAGGCCACGCAACGCACAATGCCCGACATATCTGGGATCTGGGAAGCCCATCCACTTGGCCACTGGAGATCGTATCCCGTCACAAGCAATAACAATCTAATCCAATTTGCACTTGCAACAAAATGTTAGTAATCATGAAATATTCATGAACTTCAAAATTTTGAGTTGAGATATACGTGACAATGAAGGTGACACTTATCTGATAGTCATCGAATCAGGATCATATCAACGTCATAAAAGGAGCAAATTAACTTATTGTTTCCTCCAGGTCAAACCAAACCCAAGAAAGTATATAAGCAGAGCATACTGAAATAATAATCGTTGAAGCTACCTTAGAAGATATCTGCGAATCATCCTCAAGTCTCAGAATGGTGTCACCACTTTCACTTGTTTCAATATTTTTCAGCTTGGAGGAGAAAGAAATTGCATTTGCCGGGAGCTGATTAGCAAGAGTTTCCAATAGAATTCTCCTTTCCACAGCACGTACCTCTTGACTGAATCCATTTAATAGTCAAATGTCAGACATATAACTCTGACTTTCAACATGCTAGCCAGAACATAAGGAAGAGTTACCTTTGATCCTCGTCTTCGAATTTGAAGGAGCGCAATTCTCTTCCATCTTCTGATTTCACCACAATCCTGCTCGGGTGATGGCGTGAAATAGTTTAAAATACAAACTTCTTGCATTACTATGTTTCGGCTAAAAAAAATTGCATGAACAAAATTCATATTCAAATAACTAAACTTTGAAAATCAAGTCATTCAAGAAATTCTGTTACTCATTCACATTCTATGTAGTTAGCCTATAGACTCTATACCCTCATGATTCATTTTATCGTTAAGTGTCCATCTTTTGAGTTTCATATACGTCAGAATTAGTTTGGTCTAATTAATTACATTTACCTCGCCTCTAAATCAAGTATACTTGCCAACTCTGCTCTCTGCCATAATAACAGAAGCATATCTTAGTGTGCACTTTTAAACATCTCATGGAATTCATGAATTGACTGCTTCGTCTCAGCTAAAAACAAAATATTAAAGTTTTGCCAAATATCAGTTTACTAGATGATCAATTTGTACATCAATGTCTTCGCAATGCTTATATATTTGGAAGGGCTATATTGATTGCACTTCATAGTTGAAAGGCGCCTTTGTAACATATCTATATTATGTTGCATTACCCTAAAATCTTCAAAATATTTTTAATGCAATTAATATTCTGAAATCTTACTTAGGCTCTCAACAAGAAGAATAAAATTTAAAATGATGTTAGAGTTTGTGACGTAAGGGTTAAATTGATGTTGTTTGTAACGATGTTGGTATCTAATTTTTTTTCTTTCAAAAACAATCGAGAAGTTGCAATGAAAACATGTAGACTATCACTTTTCTGTCAAGCTATTGTTGCCCTTCCATTCAGGGATAGAGTAGCCAAGTAGGACTTTGAGCTCTTCGAGTTTAAGACTTAAATCACATTGTTAATTGTTTAAACTCAATTTGAAGAGGTTTTATCCCAAGAACTTAACTCTAAATCAACTCTCTGCTTCCCATCACTACCCATCCCTGTCACCCTTCCACTTCCTTTCTCTATCTCTTACCGTGCTTTCTATCCTCTTATCTTACTCCTTTCCTCATATCCCATCATCCCCCTCTCCCTTTCTTCCAAGTCCTTTTTTTACCACAACTTATCCTCCCATTCACACCCCTTTTACTGTCTCCCTTTCACTCATTTTTTTTATCACTGTCCGCAGCAATATGCACCAGATCTTTGTTTCTCTCCCCACAATCACCCCTTCCTAATTATTTCTATATAGCACTAATTTATTTTTCAAAGATGCCACAATCTATGCTTCAATCCCATAATACTCGAAGCAGCCTTAAACAAGTCACTGGTCTTTCACAAATGCAAAAATGACCTAATCTATTGTGAAAAGTGGAAGTTAAGAAGACAAAGGGACATAATACTTTTTGTATATATTTTCTTCTTGTTACACTCAGTAGAGTGATCAGATTTTATACACAAGAGGATCAGAATAATAATAAATGCAACTACAATTTACAAGAGAATATTTAAAAAGCCATCACTATTTCCTAAGGTGCATTTAAACCTATTCTACTTATCAAAGCATCAGTCATACTTGGAATCTGGAATATTAATATGCTTCTAATTCCAACACACCCCCTCAAGCTGGAGAATAGGCATTCACTATTCCCTTGCATACAATCCTTTCAAAATTTAAACTGCATAATCCTTTGGTGAGAATATCTGCAAGCTGCCGTTGTGAAGATACGAATGGAGTACAAATCAGTCCAGAATCAAGCTTCTCCTTGATAAGATGTCTATCCACCTCAATGTTTTTCGTTTGGTCATGCTGAACAGGATTATGAGCAATGTTAACTGCCGATTTATTATCACAATACAGTTTCAAAGGTCCACCTCTGTTGATCTTCAAATCTTCTAAAATTATTTTGAGCCAAAGTAGCTCACAAATTCCTTGTGCCATAGATCGAAACTTAGCCTCAGCGATAGAATGGACCACCACATTCTGCTTTTTACTCCTCCAAGTTACTAAATTCCCACCAAGAAAAGTACAATATCCAATATCCAGTAGTGGACCTTCCTTCAATTACTGATCCTGCATAACCGGCATCAGTGTATGCCTCAAGAATTGCATTACCATTTCTTTTATATAAAAATTCCTCTTCCTGGAGTACCTTCAAGGTACTGCAGAATTCTATGAACAGCCCGTAAATGAACTTCTTGAGGGTCTAACTGAACTTACAGCAAAGGCGATATATTGTCTTGTGTGAGACAAATAAATTAATTTACCAACCAAACGCTGGTACATCTCTCTATCCACCACTGTACTCTCCTCTTCATCACCCAATTTAATGCTTGGTTCTACGGGTGCACTTACAGGTTTACAAGCAGGCTTTCCAGTTTCATTAAGCAAATCTGTGATATATTTTTTGTTGAGATATGAAAATACCTTTCTTGGAGTGAGCCACCTCGATTCCTAGAAAGTACTTCAGTCCCCCAAGAGTTTTCATCTCGAATTCCTTTGCAAGATATTGACTCAAGTGTTGTTGTTCTTCCCGATCATCTCCAATGACAATGATATCATCAGCATAAACCAACAACACAGTCACTCCCCCTGGAATAGAGTGTTTGATGAACGTGTGATCTCCTTGGCTTTGTTTGTATCCAAAGGTTGTCATAATCTTAGTGAATCTTCCAAATCATGCTCGGGGAGATTGTTTCAGCCTACAAACAGTATTGACACTAATATTTTTCCGTATCAAAATGGTAACTGCATATAAATCTCCTCTTCAAGCTCGTCATGTAAGAAAGCATATTTCACATCAAATTGCTGCAATTCCCAGCCATAATTCGAAGCAAAAGATAATATCACTCAACTGTATTCATCTTTGCCACAGCCACGGGAGCAAATGTCTCTGAATAGTCAATTCCATAGGTTCGTGTGAACCTTTGGCTACCAAACTTCCTTTGTACCTCTCAATGGAACCATCAGCTTTATACTTGACAGTATACCACTTACAACCAACTGGTTTCTTGGTTTCTTTCCTTCCAGTAAAGAAACCAATTCCCATGTTTTAATTTTCTCCAATGCCTCCAGTTCTATATCCATGGCATGTTTCCACTTTTTATCAGATAATGCTTCAAAAACACTTAGGGATAAAGGTATTGTTTAGATTTACAATAAAAGTTGTGGGTTGGTGAGAATTTTTGAAATGAAACGTAGTTTGAGAGAGGACACATTGGTTTTTTGGTACATTTCCTAGTTCCTTTTCGGATGGCAATTGGGAGGTCAAGATTATTTTCAACTGTTTCATTTTCCTGTAAAGTTGGGAAATCAGAAATTGTTACCTGAGGAGTTAGGTCGGACCTGTCTTTAAGAATAAACATTGGATTGATACTCTTGTAACATGTGCCAATTCAGGAATGACCTTTTGCTTCCTTTGAACACCAAGTTTTTACCCCATCGTACATCAACTCCAGGTTCATTTCGGGTGCAACCTCAAGTTCAGTTTCAGTTGAAGAAGGAATATTTGATTGAAGGCTAGGTTGTGTCACTATTTGACTCGAGACAAGGCAGGACAAAAGTTTCAAGATGAATCTTATCTTCTCTCAAATCCTACCCCTAAAGATAGTGAAATATTCATTTTCTTCTTGAAAGGTTACATCCCTGGACACAATATGTTTTCCAAAGGTGGGTGGGTGGTAACACTTGTATACTTTTTGAGTGGAGGAATACCTGACAAAAACGCACTTTGAGCTCTACGATCAGGTTTTCCCCAATCTTGACCATTGACATGAACAAAAGAAACACACCAAAATACTCTTGGTGTAAGATTATTAGTGTTGGACACGTTAAGAAAAAAAGAAGAAAGAACATCCATAGGACTTTTAAACCCCAAGACTTTAGATGGTAACCAATTAATAAGATAGGCAGCTGTAAGAACCGCTTCTCCCCAAAATCTTTTTGGAACATTATTTTGAAACAACAGTACCCGGGTTTGATCTAAAAGATGCCCATTTTTTCTTTCGGCAATTCAATTTTGCTGGGGTGTTTCGACACATGAAGACTCATTAATTATTCCTTCTTTTTGGAAAAAAAGATCATGTCATGATTGAAATACTCCTTGCCATTATCAGACCTAAGTCTTTTTATGTTCGCAACAAAACTGATTTTTAATCATCGAGAAGAAATTTTGAAAAACAATGCTCACTTCAGACTTGTGCTTAAGAAGGAAAATCCAAGTACTTGAGTACAATCGTCAATAAAGGTCACAATCCATCTAGCTCCTGAAATATTTGGGATAGAAGATGGACCCCAAACATCAGAGTGAACAAGATCAAAGGGAAATGAGCTTGTTTTATTACTTAAAAGGAAAGGTACACGCTTGTGTTTTACAATTTCACACACATTACATTGAAAAACTCATTAAAAGAAAACAAAGACGGAAACATATTGTTTCAAAAGAAGGATGCCCTAACCGACAATGAAGCAAAATCGTTTCCTTATTAGATAGTACACACTCTGAAAAATATGAGTGAGACAAGTGTTCATCAAGGTAATAAAGGCCATCCCCTTCTCTAGCATGTCCAATCGTCTTCCCGACTCCTTGTCCAGAAAAAGACAACAATCATTGTAAAAATCAACTTTACAAGATAAGTCTTTTGTAAGTTTCTGTATGGAAACAAGATTGGCGGACAATTTTGGGACATGAAGGACATTTTTTAGGGTTATGGATGAATTTATTTCAATGTTCACAGTACAGTTATAAGCGTACCCTATGGTCAGTGGCTGCAGAATCCAGAATCCAAAATCAGGGAGGTGGTGTTTTTGAAACATTGAAAGTGGATGCATACTTGAATATGCCAAAATACAAGTACCTGATGGTCTTTCTAGGCTGCTGAGAAATGCTCTATTCCTCTCTATTTCTTCCGGATTAAATTTGACTTGCAGAATTTGAATTTATTTTGCCCTCTTCTGCAACATAAACGTGACCACTTTTACAAGATGATCCTTCAATGAATCCCCCTTTCTGTCCCGACTCCAAATTGGGAAGCTTACCGTGCAGCTTCCAACACTTCTCCTGGGTATGTCGTGGCTTACAACAATGTGTGCACCATAAGTCCCCCTTCTCTACTTTTGACTGCCTGGTTGTTTGATTTCAGCAACCATGGCTGAATTTTCAAAAGGAGACTCGAGCATCAAAGTTCTCCTACTATCTTAAAAACCAAGTAGCTTTAAAATAGAAATAATCAAACAATCGGAAAGAAAAAAAAAAGGTTGTTTACAGAACAAAAGTCGAAATAGAACAAAAACCCCGAGTCAACGAAAGGGACTGACAGCACACGGTGCCCAGTCAAGTTTGAAAGTTTTTGAAAGTTTCTGACATCTTAAAAAGTTCAGTCAGATCTTATACAGAGTTGTTTTTGCGGAAGTAGAGCCCCTAGATCGGAATCTCTGATACCATGTGAAAAGTGGAAGTTAAGAAGACAAAGAGACATAATATTTTTTGTATATATTTTCTTCTTGTCACACCGAGTAGAGTGATCAGATTTTATACACAAAAGGATCAGAATGATAATAAATGCAACTACAATGTACAAGAGAGAATTTATAAAGTATTTCCTAGGGTGCATTTAAACCTATTCTACTTGGAAAGTGGAATATTAATATGCTTCTAACTCCAACACATAAGTATGACGGAGGCCCAAAACAAAAAAGAAAGAAAGAGCTACAGATAGGCTCAGCTATCATAATATCTTCATCAAGGGCTATGATTTTGGAAAAATATTTTGTTATGTGTTGCTCCCACTGAGCTCGCAGAGTATAAGACGGTGTCATCATTTCCAATTCAAATTACATGTTAAACAGAAAGTTATTGACTAATTATTGAAGATGTATGGGAGGTGGTGGTAATCTAGCTATTCCAAAGAGGTGGTAACTGTTATTAACCCTTATACTTTACTCCTATTGTCATTGTTACTAATTCAGTTTAAATCTCGTTCAGTATTTGTCAAAATTAGTCTTCAACTTTCAGTTGTTTGACAAACCCAACCAGTGTCATCAACTCTCCGTTATTATAAATGGAGCTGCATGTGAGCAAGGACGTACTGAAATTCAATTTAAGGATCAAACATGACAATTTCAATGCTCGAGTGCATTTATTAGAGCATTTCTATTAGAAGATGATGGGAGTTCAAACGGCCATGACCATTTAGTTCAAAAATGATATTATGGGCTTCAACGAGAAGTAAGAACATTGGAATTGGATTGGTGGTAACGATAAAGAATTAAAACTGTAACTTTATAACATGAATTCCATCCTGTGAGCACTTGAAGGTATGCTTGAGCATAAGTTGCTGTAAATCATCCTCGCAGTTAATCAATGAAAATAAAATTTGATTCCACTTCATAACTGATATATTTATATGCAATTATACTGAAATTTGCGGGTGTTTTTGAAATTTAATGGATACGTAGGGGGATGCGAAAAAATGAAAGCAGCAAATGAACAATGTTCATATGCTGCATAGTACATAACTGATGCTGATATAACAGACACAGGCATTGGGTCTATCTAGGTATCTTTCAGCCCACAATCAAATATTAACTGCCTTCAGCCCAATCGATCGTATTTAAGCTATTAGATAACTAAGCTCATCAACATAAAAGATGAAGTGATTGGGCAGTTGAGCACTGTGAAAAAGACGTGCATAAAATTCTCTACTTTGGAACTCTTACTTTAGGCTTGTTCATAATCAGCATAAAGAAATTACACAGGTGTTGTATACCATGCTTATATAAGTCATTGAGTTTCTATTTGTGCTAGATATATCACTATTGGGAATAATGATGGTCAACAATTTCAGACTAGATGTGACCTTCTTCCCCAGTTTTAAATTTTCACAACTAAAATAACATTAACGAGCAACCATTCTTAATTTTCTCTAACCTTACAATCAGGCGGCCCATAAACCATTCAGAAAGTTCTATCAATACACTCCAAAAAGCAACTCTGTTCATTCATATCCTGTTTATTACTAATAATCAAGCTTTTTGCTACCAAAACCTCTGTTTTTAAGCTGATTAGGCGGAAAGGTTCGACATTGACATCATCTCGTAGGTACAACATGTTGACAGACAGTCAGGTATCAACTCAGTCTCCAACAACTGGACCAAATGTGGTAAAGATTGTGTTGAGAACAAGACTTGAGTGCAGATGCACTACTGACCACTCCCATTACAGATACTTAAGCTAAAACAGTGCTGTAAAAAACTCTAGGCAATAAATAGGCGTCAAACTTGAGCCTTGCAGAAGAACGTAGGCAGCTGGCTTAACACCTAGACGGGACTAAAGGAATTTTAGAAAAGTGGGAAAAAACAATAAATAAATAAATAAATAAATAAATAAATACCCCTTAATTTCAAGGAATTGGCTCCTTAGTTGACCTCCTACTCCAATAGCATCCAACACTTTCCATCCATTTTTGAAAAACGTAAGAGAAGTGCCCCCAGTCCTCAGTGACTCAGCCTGCTCAAGTACCAATGCCCCAATTCCTAACCTGTTGAAAGTAATCAAAGAACTAAGGACGAAATTGGACTTAAAACGAATAATCAATTTCAATATCTAACAATATCATTTTCCAATAACGATAAAACCATTCTGGTACCTTTGGAGTGCAACTGCAGTAGCTAGGCCAGCAACTCCGGCTCCTACGATAACTATATCTTCCTTCCTAACATTAGAGTTAGCATTCGCCATTGATACACCACAAACTGTTCTCGATCTTACTCTGGTTTGGACCGGACGAAGCATTAGTGGCCAATTTTGAGGCAATACCAAAGTCTTCATGATTGATGCTTGATAAGCCAACTACTGCTTTACTACGTTAAATGGGGGAGAACAAGTGGCGGACAATTCACCAGGCAACAGGTTCAAGACGGTGACATACAGGTAATCTGTATCCACTATCCACATTCAGGTGGTTCTCATCATATTCTCCTCTCTTTAAGCTTTAAAGGGCCAAATTTTAGTAATGTCCCCGTAAAATAAGAATGCAAATACTCAGCACGTCACCGTCACGCGGGGCCTTTCTGTGTGATGGAGCACATAACCTACCTCAAACTCCCACTCGTTTAAAAAACTGTATATTATATAAAAGGCAGAATCAATAAAACTCTTCCCTCACT
>BMAC01001072.1:254008-299324 GCA_014905375.1 Phtheirospermum japonicum
ATGATGTGCTTTCAAATCCGAGTGTTCTTCCTCCTCTTGATTCCACCCCCGTGGATCTCACTTTGCCTTCTCTTTCTAAAGATTCTATTATCGATTGGATATATATGGACATGATAGAAGGTATAGTCGAGCGAGCTTATATGGAGGAAAAGACCAATGAGGAGGTGGTTGGCCCGAACGTCGATATTGAGGTATGTAGAGAGGATGAGCCCCTTGTTCTCAATGATGAGTCCGTTGTGCCTCTACGTGCCTAAGACTTGTTTGACGAAGATTGTTTTTCGGGTCGTTGAGGGAAATGATGACTTTTTAGAGGGGGAGGTAGGGGTTATTGATGATAAGCTTGAAGAAAAAGATGATTATCTTGAGGAGGATGAGGAGAGCAAGTCGATTATTATCCTTGCAAACTCGCACCGGGAAGAAGGGGAGGAGAGGATGGTTGAAGGGTTTAAAAATTGTAAGGATGCTATGGATCGGAGACTGGGAGTGGTTGAGGGAGTTAGCGCTTTGAATTCGAGTCTTGGAGATATGGTGAGATCCGGGACGTGGAGGATGTTATTGGAGGGCTTGATGTTCGTGATGTCCAAAAGTGAGTGGGTGAAGCCCATTGACTTGGTGCCCAAGACGAGTGGCTTATTAGTTCTTGAGGATAAAGAAGGAGGTGTTGTTGGCCACAAGGGCTACAATGGGTTGGAGGACGTTGATCGATTCTAAGAAGTTGAAAGTGGCTACCAAGAGAGATCATTTCCCTTCCCCATTTTTCGATAAAAGATTGGACAAGCTAGCCGGCAAATATTCCTTTTGCTTTATTGATGAGTCGTCGGGGCACTTCAAAACCACCACTCCACCCGAGGACCTAGCCGAGACGAGTGTCGATTGCCCGCTTGGAACGTTTGCTTTGCGGCGGGTCTTCTTTGAGATATGCAATGCACCAAAGACATTCCAAAGAGTGGATCCTCCCGACAAGGAGGAGATTGTGTTGGTGGACCCTCCCGTTATCTTCCCGCTTTGACCAAAAAGGGAGTACGTCAAGCTAGTGACGTAAAACAAGCGCTTCTTGGGAGGCAACCCAAGTTCTTTCCGTGTATTTCTTTTAATTGCATATTTCCTTGTGTTTTTGATTTTCGTGTGATTTTCTTTTCTAGGTTTGGTTTTTCGACTTCAACCTTGGGCCATTTAATAAGTTAGTAGTGTTCATGAAGCCGGGAGATACTAGCCATGCTCAATTTTTCCTTGGATTGCTTAGATGCCCAGGTGGACCCCACCGAGTTCGACCAAAACTCACTCGGTTAAGGAAGTTTCTATTTCCCCTCCTTTTACTTGGTTTTCATTAAAATGCGGGTAATGCATGGTTTAAGTGTGGGGTGGGTAGGTGGTTAGGGTCCGGGTTTTTTTATCAAGCATGTTTTGTTGTTCTTAACTCGGTCATTGGCGAAGTGACGCATTCTTGGCAAAGTGACGCTTACTACTTGCGCTTTTATATGGTTGAGTTGATTTTTATGTCATTTGTGTGTCTATTACATTGTTGAACAACTCCACATGCTTGAAAGTTTGAATAGTTTACTTGTCGGGTGTTTGCATGTTTATGGCCTCTTGTGTGAGGGGTTGAATTTTTGTGCTTCGTCCAAAACCGAGCTATATATATATATATAATCAACATTTACTCGTGAAAAGATTGCAAAGTTCTAAAAGTTCTTTTGATTTCGCTCCCAAATTCGGTGCAAACTAGTGAGTAGCTTTGTGTGATTTATCGGCTTGCTTGCATTTTTATGGAAATTGCATTGAGGAGGTTTGATTTTGCTCGTACATGGTTGATTTTGAAAATGACCTCGAGGCACATATATCACCCTTATTCTGGCCATGTTCATATATTTAAGCTACTTAAAAATCCTAAAAAGAGCCCCCTTGAGCCTATATCCCATTTCTTGTTAGCCGAGCTCGATTTTAGCTCTTATATCTCCGTAATCTGTGAGGTGGGAGAGTTTATTGTTAATTGACGAGAGATGTTTGGGAAATAAATTGTGGGTTTCGGGTTTTGAGTTGCTTAGAAAAAATAAGAAAAAATAATACTCCAACACAAATCACGAAAAGTGATAAAGCGTGCGTTCAAGTCAAAAGCCTAATTTAAAGGCTAAGTTTAGCAAAAAGAAGCAAATTCAAAAAGCTTCTAAGTGTTGTGAAATAAAAGTCGGGAAAGTAAGTGAACGACAGGGTTTCGAATGAGAGTTTGGTGAATTGGGAAGGGTGAAGCGATCATAAGCTTCGGGTTTTGGAAGTTAGGATTTGGTGTGTTATTGATCACGTTTGATCGTGTGTTAGCCACTATATCCAAATATTACGTACCTTACCAAAGAGACAACATTACAACCCATAATAAAGACCTCTTTCGATTCTTGTTTGGTCATGTACTATGAGCAATTTTGAGCGTCCGATTTGTGAAATCTTGACAAGGTGCATGTATTGACCGACTTGAGCATAAACACGTCCCATACCAAACACTTGAGCGGATTGAGCGAACACCCTAAAAATTTCTATTTGTAAGGAAGTCATCGATTTGGCTTGRATTTGAGAAAGAGTAATACGAGCAATGCTTGACGATAGCGAGTTTATGTTGATACTTCCATCATATCAATAAGGATAAGCACAATGGTTTCTCTTCTTACATAAGGTTCATTGCATGTACACTCTTGATTCTTTTCGTTGTTCGAGGATGAAAAAACCGATAAGTGTGGGGTAGTTGTTTTGCATGTAATTGTTGTGTTTTTCCTCGTATTTTTAGTTAGGGTTTAGCGTCGTGTCTAGTAGTTTTGAGTTGTTTCTCATTAGTTTTTAGGACTTTTCTCTTTTATTTTCTTTTTGGCTTTAAGAGTACAATATGTGAGATGTTTGTGCTATTTTTGGATTCTTAAGTTCAAATTCTTGTTTTGTAGGTGGCTAAAGGATTATATTCTCTCGGCGGACGATTTGGATCAGAAAACAAGAAATTCGACCCGAAAGCATCCAGAATCGACTGCAAAGCCAGAAATCGATTGCCGGATCGACTGAAAAGACTCAAAATCGACTACTCAACAGATAGTTCCCCATTTCAGCTGAGCAGTCGATCGACTGCCCTTCAGTCGATCGACAGCCTTCCAGTCGATCGATTGCCCTCCAGTCGATCGACTGGCAGTCGATCGACTGCGACGCTGGGAGTTCGGCGATATTGGGCATTTTTAACGGTTTTGCCCCTACAAACAAGTATATAAAGCCTACATCTTGCACCTATGAGGATACAACTTCCTCCAACCCAAGCTTGGGTTTGGGATCAAATTACTCTCAAACTCTTGGATAATTCTCTCTTTCCTTAGGTTTTAGATTCAATTTCAAGCTTTGATGTATTTTCATTTCTAGTTTTAGATTTACTTTCATGCTTGGTCTTGGGTTTGTAAGCCTCAGAAGAATCCAAATACTCCTTTGGATTGTTACTTTTGATGAAATTACGTTCAAGCTTTGTTTCATATCTTAATTCAAGTAAGTTTCCTTTCAATTTCATGTTTTATGCTTTATTTCCATGCTTTGTTCTTCATTTCCATGCTTGTTCTTCATGTTATGCTTTTTGCCTTAGCACCTTCATTTCTTGTTAGATCTTAAGAATCGGATATGGAATCTAGATGAGTGACACATCTAGATCATAGATCAAGTCTTAGGTCATCTTGATTTTGAGTTGTTCTTGTGCTTTATTTACAATTTTATTTTCATGCATAGTTTTAGGTTAAATCTTAGATCTAGGTTTTGTTGCTTGTTGTTTTCCTTAATGTTTTGAACTTTCTCGTCAATTTCCATTCTCTTTACATCCATGCTTTCAATTTTTACTTATTTGCATTATTTAGGATTTTATGCATAGTTGTACCTTGTGCTTGCATGCTTGTACTTGGTGAAACATTGCATTTTCTTGCTTGTTTTCATTATTGCTTTGCATTTTCTATTTGAGGCATCCGACGAGGCATCCGACCAACTTGCTATTTCAATTTCTAGTGTAGATTAGATAGGTTAATTGCTTTATTTTCATTTTCCTTTACTTTTCCAAGCTTGAAACACATTGAAACTCATAATTGAATCGGATTCCGATAATACCAAGGCAAGAACCCGTTGATTTATTTCAATACCACGAAAACTATGAAAACAAACATCATGAACTCCCGTTTTTTGTGGAAATTCTAGACGGATCTCAATCGTGTGACATGCACGCTAACATATAAGGGGTAATATTGACTTTCCATCTCCTCCTCATGACTCCCGCTCAAAATAATGGCACGTAAGCACTACGTAGGTTCCAAATCCTACGTGTATACATATATTAATGTGAATATTATCTTAACAGGTCACACGAGTGCTCACGTGCCATTGTTTTGAGTAGGAGTCATCGGTAAGAGATGGAAAGTCGGTTTTACCCCATTATATGTAAGCGTGCATGTCACAAGAGTGAGCTCCGACCAAAAGTTCTACCAAAAATGGGAGTTCAGGAGGTTAAGTGCAATATTCGTACAGTTTAGGAGGTAATTTACACGAAAAAAAAAGTTTAGGAGGCGAATTGTCAAAATAGCCATAGTTCAGGAGGTAAAAGAAATTTTTCTCTTTTTTCTATTACAATGCATTCGTAGAAATCATAAAAATTTGTGTAACACATAAGACTATCAGTTACACATCTTGAAGAAGAAAAGAACACAAAGAATATGCAAAATCCAATAATATGTCTCGTGTTGATTTTAGAAAAGCTTCACTAAAAAGATCGAGAAGTTTCAAAATTACCTTTCAAAATCACAGGACAAACAACTTAAAAGCCAAATGTTAGCATAAAAAAGATACAATCTTCCAGAATTAATGTTGTTTATGAGATTGAATTATGTAAAAGGAGGATTTGACGAAGAAATTATTAGAAGGTACATATAAGAAAAAAATATTCGTGATGTTAAGTTACACAAATATCTCTTGTTTATATTTTTGAAAATTGACATTATCCTTTAAATTCTTTTATTTTATTTTTTTTAATCACCCTTTAAATACTCAAAACTATTTTTTTTCCATTTTTTTTATACTTTGAAAAGCGTCTTCATCGCCACTTGAATCTCACTAACATGTTGAAAATATATCATTTCAATCTTTTGATGATCTACTTTTTTTTCACTAACACGTTGATAATCTATCATTTCTATCTTTTTTTGATTGGCTTTTTCTTTCACTAATATGTTGGTAATATATAATTTCTATGTTTTGATCAATTTTTTTTTCACTAAGATGTTGGTAATCAGTTTTTTCTATCTATTGATGATCAACTTCTTCCACCCAATATTATTAGCTAAGGCATAATAAATAAGACGAGCTTGTACTCTTGAAGTCCGATGTTTTTGTTCCTTCAAAATATTTTTGTATCTTTTCAAATATTGCATTAAAGTTTTTCAATCAGCACTTGTACTTTTTTATTTGGACAATAAGGATACCGAACTCTATTGATGTTTGAAGTCTTAGCAAATTGAGTTTTTAGTTGACTCAACATGCTAAAAAGGAAAGAGAAAATATGTGTATAACAAATATTCATGCATATAACTATGTATACTTATACTCGTGCTTGTAGTAATAAAATCATGCATAATTTCATGGTAAGTATCTCATTTGATAATATATATTTACTCTGAATCTCAAGGGGCTTCAAGTTTTATCAACCAAGTGAAATGCTTTTTACAAGGATTAAAGATTAATAGCATGATGCACATCATAAATATAATTATAATCAAAACGAGTTGTGAAGAAAATTAATTTTAAGAACTCCAATTAGAATCAATTTTCGTAATTTCTCCGACCTGTAGACAAAAGCAATCCCTATTAAAATCTAATCCCCCTCTTCCTAGAACAATCGACCTTTTACATTGAGAACTTTACATAGAAAAAAAATGATACCTTGAAAAAGAATACAATTTCAAAAGCATGTTCCACGCCCACTCAAGAAAAATGATAAAAATAGCCTTTTATGTCTGTAACTTCTGTCGTTAATCAGTCTCGTTTCGCTTGTGTTTCTTCGCAATCTCATATCATCACAAAATCGGATGCCTTTATCACTATTGGTGAAACCTCTCTCAACCATGTGAAGTGAACTGAAGGGACGCCTAATGAGTTTTCTTTTAGGCACTGTTTCATTCAATTAAAATGCACGGGGATAATTTACGCATTGCAAGTTCAAGTGTGCGCAATGGGATTCTAATTAAATATGCCCATGTTAGAGGTGGGTTAAAGTCGGTTTTAAAAAGGAACCAAGTTCACCTTCTTTATTTTTTCCAAATCGCATAATAGCAAAACACCCACTATGCCTGAAAACACACAAAAAAAATGCAAAAATCATACTATCAAAAGAATCCATAATTGTTATACAACAGAAACCCACAAAATATGATTAATATATCAATAAATCAAGCAGATTAAGAATCTAAAATAACGTACGCACATAGAAAGATAAGAGCGAGATGGAAAAGTGTCTCTAGCTTACTTGGCTTATGATTTTTTTTAGAGAAACACTTTTTTATTGTATCACGTCATGGGCATAACATATAACCACAAAAAGTCTTGAAAACAATAATTGAGGTGCACACAACGAGGGTCCTTGCAATCTGCATCCACGTCACAATATTTTTTGGCACCCATTGGTGTACCTAGTTTCCGACCGAAAGAAATTGTAAAACTCCCACTTCTTCAATCTCCGAAGACACTATACCAGATATAGAGATGAGCAGGAGAGACAAGAAAATTAATCTTGTCATAGCAGTATTTTTCATGATTAACTTTGATGTATCTCCCCTCCTAGTTCCCTTGAGTACCCTTATGTCTTTCATATTATCGGTCTAGGATTGTGTGAAGTTTTTATTGTGCATCTTCATAATTCTTCATAATCGAGTGATCAAAATATCTAATGATGTAATTATTATACCTTATATATACTAGACAAGAAGTTGCCAAGATCTACTTTTAAAGGTTCACTAACCAAGTAATTATCCAGAGTCAAACCACTTTTCCTTGAGGCATCATCACCATCCAAGATACAATTGTACCAGTGATAAATTTTGGCTTCAAAGAATTTCAACAAGCTATCAAAATGTTCTTCTCATATTAGTGCATTTAACAATCTTCTTTTCATAAGTCTAGGTTCAGCGAAAAATCAAATCACCATTGAAACAACAAACTTATTAGGTGAGGATATATTTCAAGAATAATCAGTAGAAGGGTACTAAAGATAGCTCGATGTTGAATTATGTTCTTATTTACTATTCTCAGAAATGACCTTTAGAAAATCATCAACATTTTCTTCAAGACCCACATTCATTTTTGTTCAACAAATATCTCATTTATTTATTAATTTTCCACATTTTTTTATCTGTCTATAATAGCATCACAAAGGAGTTATAATCCTCCAGTAGCTCAAATTTCCTGTGTACGCCTTTTGTCCCATAATCAGAATAATATGAACAATTGAGATTTCCCTGTATCAAGATTTGAGTAATATCGAAAATAAATATGAAAAAATGATATGAAGAAAAGATTTCATGAAATAGTTTCTTATTTGTTTGTCAACATATATGCATATTATGAAACAAACCCGATTTTGCAAATAAAATAATTACAGGTTAACGAAACTAAGGATGAGAGCACCTAAGATGTATTGGCCAACCCCTATTGGTCATGCTCGACGATTTACAACCTAAGTAATCATTTAGCACCTTACCAAGTTTTAGTCAATGTCATCACCGCCATAAGAAAAATAGTCAGCAAGCTCTCAAAAGTACATCTTCTTCTCGTGAAAAATATATCTGACAAACAAGAAAGTAATGAACAACGTATATTGATACAATCATTTGCCATATTAATGCATTTAAAAATTTCTTTCCATAAATCCAAGTTCGGTATAAAAGTCAATCACCATACAACAACCACCATTTCGAGGACATATTTGAAGTACAATCAATAGAAGTGAAATTAAGATAGACATAGAAGTTAGATTCTTGTTTATTTCTCTCATAAATACTACACACAATTTAACCCCTATTCATCTGGTCTCCATATTTAGATACATTCGAGCTTCCACATTGCCCGCTTAGTCATCACCTCTCATTTCTCTTCTAGAAAATAACTAAAGTATGATTCACTTGCATACATGACAAGCCAGTCATATCGAAAGGTATGCTTAAGGACCTTACGATTCTTCATTTGATTCTAGTATACTTAAATGGTTGAAATAATATTTCTTAATCGGCCTTTGCTATGCACAAATTGGTTCACCAATAAAACTAATCCAATAAATTCTACCGCCAATATTATCCAATAATGTCTCAAACCTTAATTAATGTAAATAAAACTAGTTGAAATTCTCAGAACTACTCACCATCAACATATTATCACTTTAGGATAACAACAAATCAAAAATGCCTACATTCATGTCCTTAATGCAAACCACAATAAAACATCCATTATTTAAATACAATTTTCTTTTCTATATCACTATTGTTAAATTACAATATTTCTCAGAAATATCAAAAGTAGACTTTCGTTGGTTCTCAAGGGCTAAATAACTACAATATATAGTCCCAAAAATAATAAGAAAAATTAATTGGGTGGAGTGGCAGAATATGCTAGTAAAATAGGAGAAATTACATTGAAAGAAAAACTAAATAAAATGGGAATCCAAAAAACATATTCTGAGGGGATAACTATGCAAATATCACCATCCAAAAATATATCATTCAATATTGATGGTTTTGCACACAAATGACTTGGTGCTTACTCCTGAGGATCAAAAATACCACTAAACTATACAAGAACAATACCAACTTTCCACCAAAACAAAAATATCACAATAAACTAATTAGCAATAAAAATGACAAGCAAACTTATGATTTTTGCTAAACAAATTTTGCACTTTCAACACAAACTAAAGTGCAAAGAGTGAAAATATATTTCTATTTTGAAGAGAAAACATTGAACTCTAATCAAATAAGAAAGAATAACTCAGAACTTGATTTCAGCGTTCCGGAGGCCACCACCCCTAAAAAAAATGATTTGTCATCTTCCTTCTAAAGCATTGAGAGTGTTAAACTTTTCTAAGTTCCTTCTCGTGAAGGATATATAGAATTACTAACAAAGCGTCGCGAGTGTTTGTTTTTTCAATTTTAATAAAATATGTAAAATAACAACAAAATTGATCAGATTAACTTTGATTCAACATTCAAATTACCATTTCATTTCGTCTTATGTTATTCCGTGATAGTTTTAGCACAATAAATTTACTGTTATGACTTATTTAGATCTTCCCTGATGATTATGTGACTTATGATATTCTAGTTGAATGGAACTATAACCTTTCTAAGATTTTATCTTTAGTTTACACTAGTTTAATACCCTTATATTACACGAAACTTATCAAAAGATAAAAAAAATATTTGTGATAATTATAGAGTTTTTAACCTAAAAATAAAAATTCAAAAGATATTGTATTCTCAACTCGTGCCTTGTACCAATGTCTAATAACTATTTATTAACTATTAATATTTATTTTAAATAATATTATATTTTAATGTTTAAAATAAATTCTTTAATAAATTTATTTACATACTTCGATAAATTAAAAAGTTTCACATTCTAAAACCATGTATAATCTATATTAATTAATTATGATTAAATAATTTTATATTTTGATGTATAGATTAAATTTGTTAATAATTTTTAGTTACATATTTAAAAAATTCAAAAGATGTCATATTCTCAACCCGTGTCACATTGCATCAGTGTCTAATCAATATTTATTAATTATTATTGTTATTATTATTATTATTATTATTATTATTATTATTATTATATAATTTTATATTTTATGTTTGGATTGAATTCGTTAATAACATTGGCAAATACTTCTATGAGACCACTTTTAACCCACCCAATTAGCCCCTTACCCATCTGGCCCGTTAACCCGTCCACCTCTATCTCAACCCGGTTCCTCTCTCTCTCTCTCTTTCGATTTCTTATTGTCCCCTTTTTCATATATCCTATTTTCCGTCACCACCATCCGACGTCGAGAAATCAGTCACTAACCACTACCACCAGTGCAATAACAACCGCGTCACCATGAAGATCCATGTAAATCCGTCTCTTCCCCGAATCTTATTGGGATCTTTTTTCCTCACGCTAATACTCTCTATCCGATGACCGTCGTATTCATTTCTACATGAAATCAAGATGGTGTCATCTATCAATTTCCCCAATTGAAGATTAGATCTATTCTTCCAATTTACTGGTCACACATACCACCGCGCACCAACTATCACACACGACGAACAGCGTGGGGATGCAAGAGGAGGTGACAAACTTGGCTAAGGCAAACGAAGGGACTAAGTTAAGATTTGGTCTTTGGCGTTTGGGTTTTGCAATCGGTCTTGTGTTTTAGGCTCGGTGGTCTTAAAATTGAAAAAAAGGGTTCTCTAATTATTTCAACATTTATTTGTTTCGTGTGTGTTTCAAATGGAGGTTGGTATGGTGATATTGAGGGTATTTCATATATGATCACATTTAATCTAGCTGGTGCATGAAATATGTTTGTAAAAATATCTTAAAGATGACTTTTTTATTTTCTTAACCAACTTGATGTAGTGATTAATGTTTCTTCTTGCTTCCATTTGATGGACTGAATTTTGATGGAGTTGCAACAAGGTACACAAACAAAACTGTGATAGATACCACTAAAACAAGAGCTTCATATTTTGGCAAGAGTCTCTTAGCCCACTCGAACTTCTTTTGAGGAGGACTATCCGCAAGAAGACCGGGAGGCTAGATTGAGCGAGAACTTTTTATGGGCAATGATTAATGGGCCCTCGGAGCTGGCGATCATCGATATGACTAATAACGAAGGTAAACGTAGTGTATATGGAAAAATAAATTAATTTCAAAATATGATGCTCTATGTAGTTTATGCATCACAAATTGGTGGGATCGTCTAGGTGTTGGGTGGCAGTATCGTAAATTGTTATTTATGTATCACAACTGTTGTAAATGTATCACAAATTTGTGTAGTTGAATGATGTGCAATGAAAATTAATGTTGTAATTTATTGTGTTGGTCAGTCACTATAATGTTTTCTCATCATTGCGTAACTGTATAATTTTTTTCAAGTGTTAGATGACACATTTGGCTCACAAATACGGCAGCTCGGAAATATATTATAAGAGAAAGGCCTTGAATCTCCACAAAGTATCATGGAGGTACAATGGATGCTCAGTAAATATGCGATTAACCATAAGGAACAACTACTTTTAGTTTTCTTTTTTTGTGATTTTTTTTAAATTTATTTGTTTGTTTATTTTTGGCGAGTTTTGCCCGATTTTGTGCCTATTTTTTTTGAGATGTAAAGTTAATTTTTGATTTTGTATGTGAGGTTTTCAGTAGATGATAATGGATTGAGAACACGGCCCCAATGCTATCAAAGCCTTTTTAATATTTGCTTATGTTATTATTATATATGAACTGTTGAGGTGTCTAAGTAAAAGAAGCGGTGGTCCCATCCCGTTTACGTATGTTATCATTATTGACTTCATACGCATCCTATTAGGATATATCTTAAAGAGAACATGATTGTTGGAATTCTTGTGCTCGTCTAGTTTTGTTATCTTGTTTGGATGGCTGCCCAAAATTCAGGGACATTTGAAGAAAGAATGCCAAGAGATTTTGTATTCATTTTAGCTTGTTTCTTTGACTATAGAAAACATGCTTAGGAATGGTTTTGGTGTTTTTCTTTTAGCCTCGAAGTTATCAAAACTTGGCTCTTTATTTTCATGAGCACCATCCATGCTTCTTCCATGAAGAACCACCGACAATCTTTCATCACACGGATTATTGATATAGAACACCTGTTTAGCCTGACATGCCATGATGAAAGGCTCTTTCGTATGAGCTAACTTATGATGGTCCACCAACGTAAATCCCATTCATCGATTTGAACACATGTGAGCAGAGTGAGAACCTCGTCTGTGTTGTTCCATATATACAAATGCACTTGAAGCACTTCCTCACAACTCTCAGTATGAATGCCAGCACTTCGTGACCCTTACCTGCATCTCTCGCCTCGGGACGAGACTTAGGAAGCCCTATATGTAATCTGTACAAACTCAATAACTTCTCTAGCAATGTATCTTTTGACAATAGAAGCCTTTGGACAATAAGGGTTTTCTATGTACCCTTTGAGGATATTCATGTACCCCTTGACTGGGTACATCCACCTTAAATAAAATGGACCACACACTCTGATCTCGTTCACTAAATGGACAATTAAGTAAACCATTATGTTAAAAATGAAGCGGTGAAATACATCTCCAATTGGCATAATATAACGACAACCTCCTTTTCCCACTCATCCAGATTCAAAGGGTCAACTACTTTGTTGCATATAGCATTGAATAAATACGCAGTCAAGTTATGGAATGTCTTACATTTTTAGGCAAGATATCACATATAGCCACTACTAGGAGTTGTTGCATCAAAACATGGCAATAAAGACATGCCATAATTTTTATTTATTCCATCACAAAGAAGATGTTCCCTGTTCTTTTAGGCTTCAAGTTGTCTCCCATTCAAATAGTTAATACGAGGACACAAACTTCTCACCAGGTTCTAATTGATTTTGCTTAGTAAACTCTAAGAAAAACTCAACTCCATTTTCATACTCTTCACTTATGCGACTTGCATTCATCCAACTTCGATCCATCACTTGTAGATTTAAGGAAATATAGAACAAAGTTAGTCAGACTCTTTTATGTATTTCTAGACTTACTAAAAGAGGGATTCAAATGAGAAGTTCAAATAGAGAAAAAGAAAAGGAGATTAGGTGGCAAAGGATAAGAAAGGATGGAGAGGCTAAAATATTGGAGAGCTGGAAATCGAGAAGGATGGATATTGGTGGTTCATGTTTGGAGAAACAAACAAAAGATCAGAACTATAATCACAATCTTGATTATTGATATTGGTGTAAAATCGCATTTTAAATTAATAAGAATTCTTTGAGTTTTTGTTGTTTCCAGAATTCAATTTATTTTATTTTCAAATATACATTATTTTATTTTCAAATAGAGCTACAAATATATCTTTATTTTGTACAGTATAAAAACAATTTCTATATTATTAATATTTATACCAATATTGTTTCAAACAAGAATTAGACACCAAAATAGCTAGTAAGCATATAGTGGCATAAATCTTTAACAACTAATATGAAAGAAGAAAAAGAAAAAGTCTTTACCAATAATGGAAACACAATGTGAAAGCCTGCGTGCCAAGAGAGAATGAAAATGACCAGAGGTTTGGTTCAAACCAACAACTGCACCGTAATTAGAAATCAACTGAAGTTCGAGCTGTAAAAAAAATATTTAGTTTAATACTAAATCACCAAAAGGAGTTATATAGGTTGAATGGATAAATAGCAGCAGTAGAAGTTCAATCCGTCAGAAATTTGTGGCATGTATGTAACACACTAAACTTTTGTTCTATTTGAGAAATATATATCATACTGCCATCATTAATTACCCCTATGCAAAACTAATTAAGTCAATTTTACTACACTTAAGCGGAAATAGTTGAGAATGAAAAGTTGGTAGCATTTGCAAATAAAAGTTGGAAATGGATTAATCAATATGAAAAAAATGTATGGTTGAAAATTGTTAATTAATTATGTGTAAGAAATCAATTCAGAAACGGAATCAGAATTTAAAATACCCCTCATTGCATTTCAGTTTGATTAAATGAAGCAAAACACTGAAATGTGATTTTTATATTTTCCAGCTAAAACCTTAAAATCACTTAGGTGGAAAATCACTTTAAAAAAAGAGAGAGTTTGCAAACACTTCTAAAGTCACATACTTTGAGCTGATCAACAACAGAGTCCACCTGATTAATCAGGGAGAGAAGATCAAATCAGGTTCCCGATGTCGACCCGATCTTTGCGAACGAATTGTGGGTCGTCAGCCATGAATACTTATTAAACGACATGCTTTTTACTTGTTTAAAAAAAACTCAAGTTGATTTTTACCAAATTAAAAAAATAAATTATAAAAAATAAATAAATAAATAAAATATCAATTAAAAGTCTAAAATTAAGTCAAAACCAAAAATTGACAATTAACTAACAATTAACAATCAACCATTAAATACAACTCAAGGATCATTTTTATAAAATTCATCTAACGGCCATGAAAAAAAATAGTTTTTTCCTTTTTTTGTGTGTGTTTTTACAAGTTAAATAATAATAGCAAACAAGAATAGTGATATAAAAACAATTTGTTCAGAAAGGGGGGGGGGGGGGGGGGGGTAAGGGGGAAAGAAGGGCAGATCGAGCAGAAGTGAGAGGAGTACAATGTAGGGTTTTTTCGGCCAAGTGCTTTAGATTCTATTTACCTTCTTTTATATTATTCTATTTACCTTCTTTTATACATTTATAAATAACCATAGATAAAGAAAAAAAGAGAAGAAAATTTAAGGTCTTGCATTGAGACAAGACTCTGAGTATTTGAAGAGTAACCCTGTGGAACTTTATCGCCCCGTAGGCACTCTGATTAACACGTATTTGTGCTCATTTTTTTTTAGTAATTCAGTTACTTTTTCTTATTATTTCTGGTATAAGTTGGATAGTTTAAGCTTAAATTCGTATATTTGTACTTCCAGCTTATTTTACCGTATTATGATCTTAATTGATGCAAATAGGTGAATTATCTCTGTTTTTTCACCTTATAGCTAAGTAACCGGAGGAGATCAGCACGTAAAAGATGAAGATTAATGATTAAGAGACAAGAATCGAGCAATCTGGCGAAGAAGTAACAAGTTTTTGGAAGCTAACGGTTAGACCAAGCGGTAGCCTTACCTCTAGTCAACACCGTTATACCTAGCGGTTACCACACCGTTACCTACACCGTTACGTAATCGCTGAAGGTGGACTGAGAGCTTAACGATACATTTAACGATTACACACCATACCGTTACCACCACCATTAGACGGCAATAGAGACATTAACGATAGCCCTTTACCGCTAAGTGCAACCATTATCGAGCCCAGTAACCGACTTAAATGACTTATTCTCCAAGAAATCGGAATTCTATAAATACCACACCATTAATCTGACTTTGCAGCATACTATAGTCATTATAAGTTTACCTAAAAGTATTCCTAGGGTTAGAAACATGTTTTCAACTCCCTTTAGCATAGATTGAAGTTCAAGATCAAGGACTGAAGCTTGCAAGATCTGAAGGCCGTTCGAGAGCACGCGACCCATTTTTTCGAGATCTACCCTTTTCTTCAGAGTAACTGGAGAATTTTCTGCAATTCTTAGAGTTAATAAGTATTCTTATTTTTTTATTGTTTTCTTAGTTTTAATTCCCATAGTTGAAACATTGGATAATTGCTTTTATTTGATATTCTTGAGTTGGTTCATGAACTTGTTTTTGGTTGATCAATTCATGATTGAAATCTTTCAGTTTTATTTAGTTATTTGATTTATGATTGAGTACTTGGAGATTCGAATTCCATGATGTTATTTATGCAATTTGGTTTACATTAATTAATTTCGTTTATGCTTTGTGATTCATGATATTACTTGCTTCATGCTAGTTGAGTTTTCTTATGCTTTTGAGATCCGTTTAAATAATTAAATTTCGTTTATGTACTTGATCATCGCTGCATTTTAGGATTTAATTAAGGTTTTCTTAGATAACTACTTAGTGCTTAGGGTTAATAATTGCTTTATGTTAATAGGGTTAATGGCATGCTTCTTAGGTTCGTTTATGCAAGTTGAATTATTTGATTTCGTCTATGAATTTGAAGTATTGCTACGTTTTCAATTCAGATTTAAGTTACCGCTGCATTTTAGAATTTTAAGTGAGTTGCTATTAGAAAGTTTAATTAGTTCTTAAACTTAGGTTTTCAAGATAGGTTAATCATAAGCTTTTAAATTCAAGTTCGGAGAATTTAGCTTAGTTAATTAAGATTTAAATTTATATTTTTGATTTTCAATTCCTTAGCTTGTTAATCAGTTTCAAACAAAACCCCAAAAAAATATTTGAATTTACGTTTTCCTTAACAAACTTCTAAGACCCCGAATTTTGTTGTCCTTGAGAGACGATTCGAGTCAACTTTCCACCCTACAAGTGTCCATCGTACTCTTGCAAGCTAGCTTGAATGTTTTAATTTAAAATGATATATAATTGGGGTGCACAAAAGCTTGGTTCAAAATTTTGGCGCCGTTACCGGGGACAACAGTAAGGAGTCAAGGGTTTTTGTTTATTTTATTTTATTTTCATTGTTTATTTGCATACGTGTGCTTGGTTTGGATTTTGCCGCTTGGTACGTTTATGTTTTGTTGAGTTTATGCAAGGTAGACTTTCACTTCACCTTGATCTTGCACCATTCTTTGACGACATCCATCGAGCGAAACCAACAAGACCAAGGCCCGTACACGTTCCCACAAGCGTTTCTTCTATAGCTACGGATTTCGTGTGCGACGAGATTCTCGAGACCATGGCGAGACGATCAAAATCATGGAGACGGCCATAACGAATTATTTGACGCTTTAAACGATGATTTGCCCTTACCTCAAATCGGGCCGAGCAACAACAAAGACAAAGAAACAGAGGAAGAAACGCATGGACATATCGAGAGCTTATGGGAGGATTATTCTGAAAAGATCACCCCCTCAACGAGAGCTTGTAGGATGATTGGTTCGATGACCAAGATGTTCGAGATTTTAAAAGTGAATATGAGGAAGTTTATCATCGAGAGAGAGAGCACGAAGTCACGCTTGAGCACCTAGACAGCGCGATTTGGCACGTCCAAAGGTTGTGCCTTTTGGGTCTGCTATTGTTCTTGGACCAACTGCAAGGGAAGTGGAGATTAAACCGCATCAAATTAATTTACTTCCGACTTTACATGGAAGTGCCCATGAAGACCCTTGGGCATTTTTAAATTTTTTTTATTGATGAAGTAGCAGATTTGTGGTTAATGGCCTTAACCGGGAGGAGGTGCAAATGATTTGCTTTCCCTATAGCATGAAGGACAAAGCGAAGTCGTGGTTATTATCCTTGGAACCGAGATCGTTAACTGATTGGGAGATGATAAGCGAGAAGTTCCTAAATCAATACTATTCAGCACAAACAACGGGACATCTTCGGAGGCAAATTGCTACATTTGAACAGTTGAGGGAAGAGATATTTCATGAAACATGGAGCGTTACAAGACACTTTTGCAAGCATGCCCCCACCATAAACTACTCTCCCGAGATGAATAATCAATTTTTCTTTGATGGTTTATTGAACATGGGAAAAGTCAAGTTGAAATAGCGACATGAGGAGATTTCAGAGATTTAACGGCCCTCGAAGGAAAAACGAGTGTTGGAGAAGCAAAGCAAAAAAATCTAGACAAACCAACTCTCGACCTCGATAAATTAAAAGTGAATGCAGTATCCACAACCGAGACTGGTAAAGAAGACAGAGCTATGGCTTTTGTATGAGATGGTCTTACAGTCAAGGAGGAGTGTAGGAAAATCTTTAACGAGCAATTAGCATCTTGGAAAGCCAAGCGGGCGAGCAACGCCTCTTCAAAGAAGGTTTCCTGCGACGTGTTACCAATGCAGATCCCCCGAACATTTAGTAGACATGTGTCCAATTAACAATGAACAGCAAGAAGACATTAACGCCATCCAGAATTTTTCTAATTCAGGGCAGAAACCAACGAAAAAATTTAAATGCGCAACGTGATTCTCCTTTTTTTAAGTGGGGGTCCAGGGAACCCAAATTATATGCACCCGACCCGCAATACCCACCACCACAGTGCAAGCACCACCACCACACCGCACCCACCCCCCCCCCCCCCCCCCCCAAACAATTTCCATATGCAGGGGCAAGCATCCACTAAAGTTCAAATAGATAATCAGTTACTGGTTTGGCAACAGAATCAAGTGACCGAGACTATTAGAAACCGGGATGGACTCGCGCAGGTTAGAAATGAAGTTGCACAGTTTAGAAATGAAGTTATAGATGAAATGAAGGAACTAAGAAAGACTATTGACAACCTCGCTAAAAGCACTCTTGAGAATTCAGCTGGCCAAAGGAAACTAGAAATAATGATGGGTCAATTATCGGCCGATATAGCTAGGAATTCAAACGAGAAGGATAAACTTCCAATCCAGGAAGAGCAAGCTTTGATAGTTCATATCCTTCGTAGCGACAAGAAGATCGACAACGGAATAGTTGACCTAGATGATGAAGTCGACGCCGAGGACAAGACACCAACTCCTAGCAAGGAAGATGTTTCTAAACCAGTAGACCAGCTTCATAAGTCTTCTAATAGATATGTTCCTAGTACCCTAACCCAAGACGATGTTCTTAAACCACCACAGCCAAAGAAGTTGACAACACTGATCAAGGACGTTAATCCTTTCCCAAGCCGTTTGCATCCAGCTAAAGAGAACAAAAGATTCATGGAATTATATAACCTATTGAAGAACATCAATATTAGCTTGCCACTTTTGGATGTAATCAAAACAATGTCAGCCTACGTAGAAATTTTCAAGGAACTTGCTTCAAGGGAGAGATGCTTGGCGACAAATCAGCATATAGCATTGCCGAAGGAAGTCAGCGCAGCTTTTAAGAAAATATTGCCACCTAATGAACAAGATCCTGGAAGTTTCTGCATTACTATTTCGTTGGCCAATGGACAAACAACAAAGGGAATGTTAGATCTTGGGGAAGGAATTAACCTAATGCCTTACTCACTTTATCGGGAATTTGATCTAGGAACACTGAACCAACGACCATGCGACTACAGTTAGCCGATCGTTCAATTCGACAACCTTTGGGGATTGTTGAAGATGTTTTAGTGTAGGTTGGAGAGCTAGTGATACCGATCAATTTTGTGATTTTGGACGTTGGCGAGGTACCGATTGAGAGCAAGGAGCATACCATTTTGTTGAGATGCCCGTTTATGTCTACTTCCCATACTTTGATTGATGTTCACAAAGGAAGGATGAAAATGACCGTATTGGGAGAATCAGTGACATTTTCTCTAAAGGATATTATTCAAAACACTCCTATCCTGCTATGCAAGATGATTTTTCGTTCTTTGATCCCATTGCATCATGCATCCACGAACTTAAGTGAATCATAGTTTTAGATGAATTAGGCGACGAGGACGGCGCCGGATTTTTAAGGAGGGTGGCAGAAATAGTAGAAGTTGACTTGAGCAAAATTACTGAAGATTTTGAGGATTTTGAAGATTTTGATGAAGAGTTATATGAAATAGCTAACACACCAGAGCTCGAGCCTAAAGTGGAGCTAAAACCACTACCAAGCCATTTGAAATACGTGTTTCTCGAATCCGACAACAAGAAGCCCATCATCATATATTTTAGATTAAAAGAACATGAAGAAAAAGAATTAACTGAGGTGCTAAGTAAGAACAAAGAAACCATAAGATAGAGCATTAGCGACATAAAAGGGATCAGTCCCGCCACTTGCATGCACCGAATAGAGTTAGAACCTGATGCAAGACCGGTAAGAGACATCCAGCGAAGATTGACGCTGACATTGTATGAAGTGGTCAAGAAAGAAATTTTGAAGTTGAAGGAAGAAGGGATCATTTACGCGATTTCTGATAGTAAATGGGTGAGCCCGGTTCATGTAGTGCCCAAGAAAGGCGGCATCACCATAATCGAGAATGAAAAAGGCAAAATTATCCCAACCAGACTGACCACAGGATGGCGAATGTGAATTGATTATAGGAAACTGAATGCAGCAACGAGAAAAGACCACTTTCCATTGCCATTTATTGACCAACTTCTCGACAAACTGGCCGGACATGAATTTTACTGCTTCTTGGGACTACCAAGTGGCTATAGCCCCGGAGGATCAAAGCAAGACCACCTTCTCGTGCCCCTTTGGCACATTTGCATTCTGGAGGATGTTGTTTGGTTTATGTAACGCTCCCGCGACATTTCAAAGGTGTGTGTTTTCCATCTTTACTGATTTTATTGATGATTTTCTGGAAGTATTTATGGACGATTTTTCTATTTTCGGTGATTCATTTGAAAGTTGTTTATACAATTTGACTAAAGTGTTAGAACATTGCATAGAGAAAAGTCTTACATTGAGTTGGGAGAAATTCCATTTTATGGTAAAAAGTGGCACTGTGCTAGGTCATGTTGTTTCTAGGAAGGGATTGGAAGTAGATAAAGCAAATATTGATGTTATTGAAACCCTTCCTCCCCCTCGTGATGTTAAAGGAGTCTGGAGTTTTCTTGGGCATGCAGGGTTTTATAGGCGTTTATTAAATATTTTTCCAAAATTAGTTGCCCACTATGTCAATTGTTAGCTCAAGATACTCCGTTTGTGTTTGGTGAATCTTGTATGAATGTGTTTGAAACTCTTAAAGAAAAGCTTACATTAGCACCAATTAATGTTACTCCTGATTGGACCCTACCATTTGAAATAATGTGTGATGCATCCAACAAAGCTGTAGGGTCTAATCTAGGGCAACGTGTTGATAAGTTGCTTAGGGTTATTTACTATACGAGTTATATGCTTAATGATGCCCAATGTAACTATACAACTACTGAAAAAGAATTGTTAGCAGTAGTATTCTCTTTAGATAAATTTCGATCTTATATTTTTGGAGCTAAAGTGATTATGCATATTGATCATGCTGCATTACGCCATTTATTTGCTAAGCCACAAAGTAAACCACTTTTAATTCGTTGGATTTTGTTGTTACAAGAATTTGACGTAGAGATTAAGGATAGACGTGGCTGTGAAAATGTTGTAGTTGATCACCTATCTAGGATGGTAACTTAAAATGATGAGCAAGGCATGATTGATGATTTATTTCCATATGAAAATGCTTATACTCTTAATGCTTCTATTACTCCTTGGTATGCGGATATTGTGAATTTTCTTGCTTGTGATATTATACCTAACCACTTGAACTACCAAGAGAGAAAAAGGGTTTTGCATAAATGCAGGAGCTACTTCTGGGATGACCCCTTCGTGTTTAAACGATGCAAAGATGGGCTGAACAGGCGTTGTGTTCCGGATGATGAGATAACAAGCATTATGCACTTCTGCCACGACCTTGGTGGGCATTTCGGGGCGCAGAAAATAGCATTTCAGATTCTTTTGGTTGGTTTTATTGGGCAACCCTGTTCGCCGATGTTTACGAATATTGCAAGCACTGCGACAGTTGTCAAAGGACAGGGAATATAGGAAAGCGAGATGAGATGCCTCTGGTGCCAAATCAAGTAGTGGAGATTTTTTACGTATGGGGAATTGACTTTATGGGGCCGTTTTCAAGAAGCGGCGACTTTGAGTACATCCTGTTGGGCTTTGACTATGTTTCCAAATGGGTGGAATCTATTCCTACACGCAAAGCCAATGCAGAGATTGTCTTGAAATTTCTAAGAGACAATATTTTAGGTTTGGAGTCCCTAGAACGATAATAAGTGATGGAGGGAGTCACTTCTGCAATAGAGCATTCAAAAGATTGATGAATAAGTGCGGAGTTCGACACAAGGTGGCTACCCCTTACCATCCTCAAACCTCTAGTCAAGTTGAAACAAGCAACCGCCAATTAAAGAGCATTTTAGAAAAGACGGTGGGCCCAAATAGGAAAGACTGGGCCACGAAACTGGTAGACGCACTATGGGCTTATAGAACTGCATACAAGACAGTGCTTGGTTTAACCCCTTTTGAGCTACTTTAGGGAAAGGCATGTCATCTGCCGGTTTAGCTAGTGCATAGAGCGAGTTGGGCAATCCGCAAACTTAATATAGACCATGGAGAAGCAGGCGAATATAAGAAGCTGGAACTGACTCATCTTGAAGAAATGAGAAACAAAGCGTATGATTGTGCTTGGAGATAGAAAAAGATGATGAAGACACGTCATGACCGCCATATCATTGATAAGAAATTAGAAGTTGGTAAGTTAGTATTACTTTATAACTCACGGTTGAAATTGTTTCCAGGGAAGCTAAAGTTGAGATGGAGTGGACCATCTGTGATCAAGGAACTAAACGATTTTAGAGCAGTCACTCTTTACGATGAAAAGAATGATACAACTTTTAAAGTTAATGGGCATTGAGTGAAGCTTTACCGTGAGGGAATAGCGATGAATAAGGATCGTGAAGTGGTGGAGTTCGTAGATCCACCTTCGACTGAAGATTAACTTCTAAAAATGCGTCAAGCAAGCGACGTTAAAAGTTGCGCTTCTTGGGAGGCAACCCAAGTGTTTGTTTTTCTTTTTCATGTTTTTTTCTTTTCTTTACTTTATTTATTTAGTTTTCAAGAAAATTTCTATGATACATTTATGCAAGGTTGATGTGTAGGGAAATATGAAAAATTCACCAATCCCAAAGACCTAACGATTACATAGTGGTAACTCATTACCGCTAGCATCCGATCCAGGCGTGGCGATGACAACCAACCGTATATTGACCGTTAAATGCCAAGAACAGTGGTACCAGTAAGTACTTAACGACGATAATATATAACCAAACGCTAACCCTAGGTTCAAATCGGTCAACCCCAAATCGCTAACTATCTTTAATCGTTATGAACCCACCGCCTTTTACATCAATCCTCCGGCGAGATCGGCAATTGTAGGCGGAGGAACGGCGACAGATGGGCGCAACAAAGGAGTTCTTTCTCGGATCTTAATTTGGTCGAACTCGGGGTAAGCGTGGCTCAACTTGACTCAGTTAAACTGTTGGATTGGGATTTTCAGGTTAGGATAGTGTTTGGGTTGATTTGGAGTAGTTTTTAGTTGACTACCGCTAACCATAGCGGTACGAAGTAACGGTTAGGCTACCACTAAGCTTTACCGTTAAGTGCTCTGCCGAAAGTATTTTGGGGAATTTTTATACGATATTCGGAGCCGCATTCCGGCAACTTTATAGGATACGATGGCGTCATGTGGCGAGTAGGATTGGAGCACCCTTTAAGGTTTACGAGGACGAGGTGACTTATATAGGTCGTTGTTTAGCCAGAACGTTGTTCCGTGTGATCATAGACATCGATTATTGGCTCAACCAAGCTGTGGACGGGAACCCTTTTGCCGAGAAATTTATGGGGTACATCAAGAACCTCGATTTCATCCATTGGTCTAGGATGAGATAACCAGCCTACGAGAAACTAATGCTCGAGTTTTATACGTGATTCGAGATTTTGGGAGATCATACTTTGTCGTGCCGGTTTGGAGGAAATGAGTTTAACTTTTCGAGCGATGAGATCGACTCTTATTTCGACATTGACGACCAGATGATGCTACGGGAGCATAATTATCACTATAGTGAGAGAGTGTTTTGGGATGAGATCACTGTTCCGGGCAGTGCGGTAATGAATCGGTACCCCCTGACTTGTATGGAGGACGCTTATCAGTTTCTGGCTCGTTGCATCATTGGGAAGGAAGAACCGACACTAATTAATAAGGATGATTTGTATGCTCTATGGTGCATGGTGAAGGGGAGATGAGTCTAGATCTATCTACTGATGATTCGGAGCTTAAAGAACGTGAAAAAGATCGGCGATGAGAGACCCGTTCCGATGACTCACGATGCTTTTATTACGAGACTCGCCGATATATATGGATATGCGCCTGAGGAGGATAATATGCGGCATAATTATAAGCCGCTGGAGTTTGACAAGAGAAATGTTCGAGTTCCTGGGAGGCCGATGGGCGAGCGACGGGCAGTGACGACGCTAGGACCGCGCGTTGAGGATTTGGAGGACTCGGAGGAGGACGAGAGGATTGAGCAAGCGGATGATAATGTTGGGTATAATGTAGATATGACTCGGGAAGCGACTCAGGTTGTGGATGGAGGTGCCTCTACGTATTGTGCCTCTACGTTTCGTACAGATCCAGTCATGGAGCCACGTGCTGAGCAGTCTTATGGAGGGGCAGGCGGTTCGTCTTCTACAGTGCCTCCCTATTTCACCGCTTTCCTGGGAGAGTTCCGCGATTATAGGGATAATGTGTATGATACAATTTCTGGTATAGAGTACGAGGCCCACCAAGCGAGTGAGGATGCGCGTTTTTCTTTTGAGGAGGCCCGATTAGGTCACAAGGAGGCACGTCTGGCGCATATCGAGGCTCGTTTAGGACACGAGGAGGCTCATTTAGGTCATGAGGAGGCTCGTTTAGGTCATGAGGCGGCCCATTTAGCGCACATTGAAGCACGTAGGGCGAGGGAGACACGCGACGCAAATAGGGATATGCTGATTTCATTGACGGCCGACTTTGCGAGATAACGATTAGATGCGGTGAGCCATTGGCCACCGGCACCGCCTTCAGATTCCATGGATTACGCGCCTTATCAAGGACCTTCTGATCATATGCCTCTTGTCGTTTGACTATCGCACTTTCTATTTTATATTTTATCATTTTGAATGTTTAACTTTGAATTTTTTATTGTTATTTATTTTCTTGTTAGTTGTGTTTTTCTTAGTTTTTAGTCGAGCGAATTCAAATCATGACAATCGAGACGACGATTTGGTGTCACAAATTCAACATGGAGCAGCCCGACCATTTTGGTTATTCAGGGACGTTTTTCTTATCTCTCTCTTCTTTAATTTCTTATTGGCAAAGCGGAGTTTGCCGAATTTTTCAGGGGGGGGGGGGGGGGGGGATGGGGTCGAGCGATTTGTTATTCTCAATTATGCTTAGTTGGATTCATGATTTGTGATACGTAATGCTTAAACGTGATTTATCATGATTGATTGCTATTTCCACGCGATATTGTGTTTGTCTGGCTTGCCTGTCAAAGTTAACTAAGTATGATTTGAGGTTTTTGTCTTTGAGCGTGTATAAGTGCATACATTCTTCAAAATTAATTATTTATATATTGTAAAATGGTACTTGGATGCAGTTGATTTTGCAAAACTTTAAAAGCAGCGTCAATTCAGAAAGTTTTCATGCAAAAAGCCAGTGAGTAGCCTGAGTGTTTATCATCATTGCATGTACTTGAGTGAGTTCTGTTTTGATATCTCTTTGAGATCGTTGTATGTAGTTAGCTTTGAAAATGATGTTAAGGCACATAAAAAACCTTTATTCCGGTCATATCTATAAATTTCAGCCACTGTAAATTCCGAATGAGTCAATCATAGCCAAATAATCCATTTCCATTTGCCATGAGTGTTTATGAGTTGACTCCTACGATCATTAAAAGCGTGGGGTAGGAGTTAGTTATTTTTATTGGTTAGTTGTATTTTGGAAATTTTATTAGGGATTTATGAAATATTGTAATAAAGGATCATCATCCTTACATAATTAAAAAAAATAAAAGAAGGATGGTGAATCGTGTTGAGTCATTGCCTACGCTAATAAAAGCTTGTTTATTATTGTTTATTTTATTATGAAGCCTAATGTTGAGACGCAATAGTTGAGTTGTAATAAGGAAGAGTATCATAAGCTTCTAAAAAGTAAAAGTGGTTTGCTTAGAAGTCGGTTTACGATTTACGAGTTGAGAAATAGCCTATGTATAAGGGCTACATTATGAGTGTTTAGTGAGGTTTTTCTTTTGAATGAGGTGAAGTGCTTTGCTTCTTGATTAGATTAATTGAATGAGTTATTGATTGTGAGTTAGCCACACGACTTATATGTTCCATACCCATCCAAAAATCCTACATTACAACCCGAAAAGACCTTTTCCGATTCTTTGTTAGTTGCACCCTTAATATGTGATTGAAAAGAGATTAATTTTCGGTTCTTATTTATGGTGCATTTATTTATATGATTTGAGCGTATACACGTCCCATGCAAAAAATACTTGAGTGCTTTGAGCGAACACCCCTATATATTACCCTTTGTGAGGATGTATGAATTTGATTTTGAAGCGACAATGTAATAAGGGTGGAGTGTTTGAAGTTGCGTTACTTGTATCTATATTTTCAAAATTATCTATGTAGCATGGCACGACTCTTTGCTTGCGCTTCTTTTAACTCTTGTTATACTTTGAAATTATCGTTTGTTCGAGGACGAACAATCCAATAAAGCGTGGGGTAGTTGATTAACACGTATTTGTGCTATTTTTATTAGTAATTTAGTTACTTTTTCTTATTGTTTTTGGTATAATTTGGATAGTTTAAGCTTAAATTCGTATATTTGTACTTCCAGCTTATTTAACAATATTTTGATCTTAATTGATGCAAATAGGTGAATTATCTCTATTTTTCACCTTATAGCTAAGTAACCGGAGGAGCTCAGCACGTAAAAGATGAAGATTGATGATTAAGAGACAAGAATCGAGCGTTCCGGCGAAGAAGTAGCAAGTTTTTGGAAGCTAACGGTTAGACCTAGCGGTAGCCTTACCGCTAGTCAACACTGTTATACCTAGCGGTTACCACACCGTTACCTACACCGTTACGTAATCACTGAAGGTGGACTGAGAGCTTAACGATACACTTAACGATTACACACCGTACCGTCACCACCACCGTTAGAAGGCAATAGAGACATTAACGATAGCCCTTTACCGCTAAGTGCAACCATTATCGAGCCCAGTAACCGACTTAAATGACTTATTCTCCAAGAAATCGGAATCCTATAAATACCACACCATTAATCTGAATTTTCAGCATACTATAGTCATTATAAGGTTACCTACAAGTATTCCTAGGGTTAGAAACATTTTTTCAACATCCTTTAGCATAGATTGAAGTTTAAGATCAAGGATTGAAGGCTTGTAAGATCCGAAGGCCGTTCAAGAGCGCGCAACCTATTTTTCGTCAGAGATCTACCGTTTTCTTCAGAGTAGCTGGAGAATTTTCTGCAATTCTTAGACTTAATAAGTATTCTTATCTTTTTATTGTTTTCTTAGTTTTAATTCCCATAGTTGAAAAATTGGATAATTTCTTTTATTTGATATTCTTGAGTTGGTTCATGAACTTGGTTTTGGTTGATCAGTTCAAGATTGAAATCTTTCAGTTTTAATTTAGTTATTTGATTTATGATTGAGTACTTGGAGATTCGAATTCTTGATGTTATTTATGCAATTTGGTTTACGTTAATTAATTCCGTTTATGCTTTGTGATTCATGATATTACTTGCTTCATGCTAGTTGAGTTTTCTTATGCTTTTGGGATCAGTTTAAATAATTTGATTTTGTTTATAATACTTGATCATCGCTGCATTTTAGGATTTAATTAAGGTTTTCTTAGATAACTACTTAGTGCTTAGGGTTAATAATTGCTTTAGGTTAATAGAGTCAATGCATGCTTCTTAGGTTCGTTTATGCAAGTTGAATTATTTGATTTCGTCAATGAATTTGAAGTATTGCTACGTTTTCAATTTAGATTTAAGTTAGCTGCGTTTAGAATTTTAAGTGAGTTGCTATTAGAAAGTTAATTAGTTTTTAAATTTAGGTTTTCAAGATAGGTTAATCATAAGCTTTTAAATTCAAGTCGGAGAATTTAGCTTAGTTAATTAGGATTTAAATTTATATTTTTGCTTTTCAATTCCTTAGCTGTTAATCAATTTCAAACAAACCCCCCAAGAAATATTTGAATTTACGTTTTTCTTAACGAACTTCTAAGACCCCGAATTTTGTTGTCCTTGAGAGATGATTCGAGTTAACTTTCCACCCTACAAGTGTCCTCGTACTCTTGCGAGCAAGTTTGAATGTTTTAATTTAAAATATATATAATTGGGGTGCACAAAAGCTTGGTTCACACTCACATTTTTTTCGGGAAAAAATATGACATACTAGGGGCAAATATTTTCGACCACCTACTGATTTTGGATGCAAATCTATACCTATCTTAGCCCAGTAATATCAAGCCTTCACACTATCCTTCGTCTTGCCTTTAATATTGAGAATTGTGCCAATTACACTATCACACACATTTTTTCCACATGCATAATATATATATATATATATATATATATATATATATATATATATATATATATATATATATATATATATATATATATATATATATAATGTCTAACATCTAACTCGTGCCAATATGGGAGATCAAAGAAAAACAACCAATTCTCCCATACACTCTTCTTAGTTGCATTATTTTGGGTCTTTCCAAATATAGTATTGATGTCCTTCACCCGATCATAAATTTGCTCACCGATAAGTGGTGTCGGTGCAATCRCATCCTCCTGGCATCCATTAAAAGCTTTTTTCAATCTCCAATATGGATTATTACATTTGAGCCACCTCCAATATCGAGTGTAAATAGTTTTTTTCCATGTTTTAGTTGTAGATAAATCGTGTCTTCTTCACATATAGAACATGCGAGATGGCCCTTGTTACTATAACCGCTCAAGTTTCCATATGCTGGAAAATCATTAATGATACAGAATAAGAGAGCATGCAGCTTGAAACTTTGTCTTTGGTACCCATCAAACATGTCCATTCCTTCCTCCCACAACTTTCTGAAGTCTTTAATTAGAAGACTTGGATAAACATCTATGACATTTTTGGGCTATTTTGGGTCCAAAATCATCATAGATAACAAAATGAATTTTAATCTCATGCACAACCAAGGAGGTAGATTGTAAATTACAAGCAAGACATGCCATGAACTATGTTGACTACTTAAGTTACCATATGGATTCGTTCCATCCGTAGTAAGTCCAATCTTAAGGTTTCTTGCCTCACTCCTAAAATTTGGAAATAAACGATCAATTTTCTTCCACTGAGAGAAATCAACCGGATGTCGCAACTGGCCATTGCATTTTCTTTCATCGACATGCCATGTAAGGTTTTTCGCATCTTCTAGATTAGCAAGCAATCATTTAGGAATTATCGAAAGATACCATACCACTTTTGTTGGTGAACCTCGCTTTGTGCTCTCATCACTACTACAATCACCATAATTTTCTTTGTATTGTGATACCCCACACCTAGGGCACTTAGGCAATGACTCGAACTCTTTTCAGTACAATATGCGGTAATTACGGCAAGCATGTATCTTCTCGTACTCCATACCCATCGGACACAATATCTTCTTCGCCTCATAGTGGCGGCTCGGCAAAGTGTTTTCTTCTGGAAGCATCTCCTTCAACAATGCAAGCAATTCGGTGAAACCTTTATCACTCCACCCATTTCTTGCCTTAATGTTGACTGGTCTTAACACTATTGATAAGCGTGTGAATATTTTAGTCCCTGGATACAAAGGTGTCTCGGAATCACTTTTCAAGATTTCATGCACATGTGCTTCCTGAAAGGATTCTTGACCAACTTCGAGTAGCATGTCCTCGAATTGATCGTCAACAACTACATGAGTTTGCTCGGCAGAAGCTTATGTTGTCTACTCGGTTGGAATGTATAATACTTCACCATGCCATGTCCATACTGTATAAAACAAAACACACTAAAACTGAGGCATCCGCTTTGTTCTGCATGTGACAGTTTGTTCTATTTAGCACAACTGTAGATGAATTACCTCTCGTCTCTTTTCTTCTGCATGTGAAAGCTTATTTTGAAAAATCAATTTATTGAGATATTAAATTTATCTACGTAAGTTAGTTGACATATGTATGTATATCTATGTTATTTGAAATAATTTAGCTTATTCAATCGAGATTCAGTTTGTGAAATGCTTAGTAATTGTAGCAGAGGGAACATATCTTATCAATTTGCTGTTGAATTGGGTGGTTTGTGTTGAAATTTTAATTATAGTGATCTATCTGTTTATATAGGTTGAAATCTAGTGTATTTGTCTGTGTTATTCGAAGTTATTTAGTTGATTTAGTTAAGATTCTTGATGAAATGCTAGGTATTTTAAGGATGGGAGGGAGCATATCTTGCCATTTTGTTGCTGAATCAGGCTATTTGTAATGGGAAGTGATTTAGTGTGATTTATTCGTGTACATATGGGGTTTATATTTGGTATGTATGTATGTATGTATGTATGTATGTATATGGTTTTCTTTTCTTTCTTTATTTATTTCTTTTTTTAATATCCAAAGATGAAACCCCGTTATTGTAAGAAGTGATTCAGGGCAATGTTATCGATTCATGTCGATAACTGTCAGGTAACTTATTTATGCTCCTATAAAGCATGTCCGAAACTAATGCAAATTGACTCTCTTCACTAATTGCTATTTCAAACTTTTAGTTTATTTGTTTTAATTTTATTTATTTTTGTTTTAATATTTAATTTGAAATGTTTTTTGCTAGCAAAAACAGTAAGTTCCCGCCCAAAACTCACATAACCTCACTAATGAAAATAATTTTTTTCAAGTATCTACGGTTTTTCTCTCTTAATTATTTGTAATTAAAAAGCGATATCTCAATCCCATATATATTAATCGTGAAAGGACATTGAATCCTACAATTTGATTTTTTATTTAACATATAAATTAATAAATATTATTTATATATACATATATAATGTCATCCATTATAACATTATCATTTCCTATTCAACTATACTCAAAAAATATATTTTTCTTTTTACAAAAGTTTTCATCTTCCATTAAATTCTTTTAATTCTTTACTTAATCGTAGGGTTAATAAGCTTATCTTTCATTTTTGAAGAAAAAAACTCTAACCGGAAGACTAGATCATCAAGCAAAGATAAGAGACATATTTAAAGGATCATACAGATTCAAAGACAGAGGCAAAGATGAATTACGCTTTTGGATTACGCTTTCGTCAGATGAAGAGGGAGGGGGTGGGGGTAGTTAAAGAAGCCTATGACTCCTTCACAGAGTCAAAATCCTTCCTTCATCGACCGACATCCTTTGACTCTCCATTTTAGAAGATGTATCCCTGGATTTTAAGAAAGGTCGCGTAACCTTGGAATGATTATCAAAAACCATCAGCATTAATATTAGCATTAATAGACCAAATAAAAATCCTTTGTTAATTTTAAAGTCATCTAAAAGCAAGAAAAAAGAGGCAGGAAGACAAGCGGCTTCAAGTTTTCTCTTTCTAAAAAACCCATATTATGTATTAATATGGGTTTTATAGCCTCACGTTTATGGTGAGTTTCATTTCTCCTATTCCCAAACGACTATTGGCATAAGTGTAGATTGTAGTTTTGTGTTTTTTTTTGGCCCAACATCACTTCTAAAATGTAGATCAAATGAAAAATAAAATACAAAATGTAACCACCGTTAAAAATCAAGTGCTCCAGATAAGAATTTAGAACTTCATTCCACTAATCCAACTTTAACAACTTTTTTTAACAAATTCAATATCAAATTATAGTTCATTTATATAACTAATGATCACATGTTCCATTATCCTGAAAGCTGCAACCAAACACCAAAGCTGTAACAGTAACTACAGAAAACTCATGCAAATTAGCTTTGGCTACAAAACATAAAAAAGAAGGGAAAATCTGCAAAGAATAACTAGCAAATCTCTCGGCTAGAAAGCTATTGCATCACTATCCTAAAATAACTTCATTACCATGAAAAATATATCATCAATCGAGGTCCCTCTATTTGTTTATCCACTTACGTACAACTATATCAACACTGTCAAATTCCGATATTTTTCATTAAATTCCAGCTAAACTGAATACCAAACTATAGTTCATTTATATATAACTAATGATCACATGTTTCATTATCCTGAAAGCTGAAACCAAACACCATAGTTGTAACAGTATCCACAGAAAACTCATGCAAACTAGCTTTAGCTACGAAACATAAAAAAGAAGGGTATGAATCTAAAAAAGAATCACTAGTAAATCTCTTGGCTAGAAATCTACTGCATCACTATCCTGAAACAACTTCATTACCATGAAAAATATATCATCAACCGAGGTCCTACTATTGTTCATCTACCGACGTACGACTATATCAACATTATTAAATTTCGACATTTTTCATTAAATTCCAAAATCTCTAAACCGACCCTCGTAAGGATTTCAAGAATCTGACCTTAGCAGCATAACATGAATCAATAATCTTTTTTTTAATTTAAGCACTTTCAAACTTCAAATTGAAGATATTCCAAAACCAATCACCCACCTAAACCCATTAAATTGCCTAATTTCATATGTAGGTTTTCTATATGAATTGGGGGTTTTGAGATTAATAAAATACGTACTTATATTGTGGGATGCTAAGGAAAGCTATTACGTTGAGAGCCACTGTGGTGGTGGTGTAGCGCAGTGGAGGCGAAGCGGGACCCTTTGATTTCACATGTTTCAGCTGTTGGTGGTAGACGTCGAGCAAACTAGGGTTTAAAACTAAAACTTATCTGGTGGTGATGGATGAAAATCGAGAGCTGAGGTAAGGGTTGATGCTGAAGGTTATGGGGGCGGACGGGAACTTTTTGGTAGTGGGTTGAAGGTAAAGGCGGAGATGGAAGGCAGGGGTGAGGAAAAATGGAGAAGAAAATAGTGAGGAGCGGGTTATTTTTTGTGGGAGCTGCAGATTTGACATAATTTGTGGGGGCGAGGTTATTTTTATTTTATTTTTTGTATTTAACATTTTTTAATATAATTTTTCACATCGGTTTTTAAATAACCGATGTGAAATATTTTAAATCACATCAGTTTTTTAATGAAATGATGTTGAATTTTATTTATCACAGTTTTTTAAATAACCGATGTTAAACTAACGATGTTAAATTTCCTTTTTGTAGTAGTGAGATGAACACTAAGCAAGGTAAATTTTGTTAATATTTATTGTTGGAATTCATAAAGACGAACACTATGGTCGTGCAGTGGTAGTTTTAAAATTTTTAGATCCAAAAGATCCATAACGTGAACGAATATATTTATACAATAAATAAACGAGAGAAAGCATGAAAACCTTATAATAAATTCAGATCCGAGTTCCACACTAAGGCATCCACGCAATTAATTCTCCAACTACAAGATCTAAATTCAGTGTATCGCTATTATGAAGAATGGTATGAATCTCATGAAAACTCAAGAACTCTCAATCTCAAAATCAAGAGGCGATTTTTCTATAAAAAATTCTTATTACAACTTATGAATTTATGTTATATTTATACTAGGTACATAAGAGAACCCTAATCCTAAAAAGGGTTGAATTGTCCAAGACATGGCCCAAAACAGTTTTGGCCAAAGTACCTTTATTAATATAGTATAGATAATTAAATTCAAATCCAATTTCATTTAATTAAATAGTTTTTATCAAATAGAAATTAACATCATAATTGTTAACAATTAATTATTACAATTACAAATTAAATAATTACTACTTTCTTGATACACTCTTAAGTCGAAAAAGTAATCGCATAGGGTATGACCCTATAGGCCTTTATATATGACATCAATCCAATTATGATCCAAACAAAACTCCTAGATGGCTTAGTTAGACAAACTCAATATACAAAGAATATTTACTTGAACTCGGAAAATTATAATCTTTATACAAAGTTTTGGTGAAATTCCTTTCATCACGAATCACTCGATTAAACTTATGATTTATCCAAGTATCTATCTCAATGGCTTAATCAATTTATCTCATTATTAGTTGACAGCTAGACCATACTCAACTACTATATTGAATATGTCTCTTGCATTGGCCAATGACATTAGTTGACCTAATATAGAGATTATGTGTAATCTCTCTCGAGATTCCACTCGAGAAATGAATTCTTTCTTGGCTCAACTACTACCTTCATTTACATTATGATGTTCCCAACACAAGTCATATCTACCGTAAAAGGAGTGCAAGCATTGGTCATGGTCAAAGTACACCACTCAGTAAACAAGGTGCATATTGACCTCAAGGCAAAGGATTATCACATGTTTTATACATCGATAAGTCTATACACATACAACAAATAGCTTATCAGCAGGGTTTACCAATATTATTTAAAGTATTCATGTGTCCATCACAAATAACAGTTATTCGCAGTCATGAGACTAACTGCATTCTCTAAAAATTTGATGCAGCCCACATGCCAACATATATTATATTATCAATATCCCAATCTTGATAATCATTGGTCGGGGCTATTTTAAGAGTAATATTCTATCACTGACATCTCACCATATCAATGACAATATTAACTCACGAGAATATTTAAATGAATAGTTACAAACAATAAAAATAACAATTCAAATGGAATGTCTTATATATAAATATATATATATATATATATATATATATATATATATATAACAATATATATAGTAATTGTGATCAAATACAATGTATTTAAAGTTGATTGTCTCTGGGACATTAATACTTTAAATCTCCCACTTGGCCTAGAGCCAAGCACCTACATATCTAATACCAGGATTACAAAATTTTCATCATGTTACACAAAACATGATGAATTCGAACACGCTCTATTTTAATATATTTAATCTCCACTATCTCCTTGATTAAGTGGTAGCGTCTTAGTACATGCTTATTTCTGTTCGTGGATCTCGATTCCTTTGCTTGTTCAATAGCACCAATATTATCACAAAACAAAGGTATTGTCCTACTAATGCTAGGAACTACCCCTAATTCCTTTAAGAATCCGTTTATCGAGACAACTTCTCTTAGCTGCCTCTTATGCAGCAATGTACTCAGTTTTGATTTACTTAATTAGTGGTAGTAGTTTGTTTGGAACTAATCCAACTTACTACCATATTATTGAAAATGAAGGCATATCAGATTATAACTTATATTCATCATGGTTAGTTTGGAAATCAGCATCAGTGTACGCAGTAACTGCTAGTTCCTTTTGTCCACCATAGACTAAGAAATATTCTTTAGTTCTTCTAAGATACTTAATAATACTCTTAACTGCTTTCCAGTGTTCGTCCCCAAGATTCTGCTGAAATCTGCCAGTCATGCTAAGTGCATAGGCTACATCTGGCCTTGTGCAAATCATGGCATACATGATAAATCCTATTGTCGATGCATATAAGATCATTTTCATGCTCCCAAGTTCCATATCGGTAGAAGGACCATCCTTCTTTCATAACTTGATACCATTACTCATTGGAATATATCCCATGTTAGTAATTTCCATAGAGAATCGTCTTAACACTTTATCTAAGTACATGGACTATGAAAGCCCCAATATTCTATTAGGCCTATCCCGGTAGATCCTAATTCCAAGAATATAACATACTTCACCCAAGTCCTTCATCATGAAGGTGCTGGACAACCAATTCTTCACTGATTGCATGACAAAAGTATCATTTCCAATTATCAATGTCATACAAATATAACAATAAAAACAATACTCCCTCCAGTGCGTTTATTATAAATATATGGATCTTCTTTGTTTTTGACAAAATCAAATGATTTGATTGCTTTGTCGAAACAAATTTTCCAACTTCTAGAGGCTTGTTTAAGTCCATAGTTAAATCCGAATGGACTTGATTTTTGCAAATGGAGAAAAGGTTTTATCATAGTTAATTCCTTCTCGTTGACTATGACATTCTTTTGCTACCAACCTAGCCTTGTAGGTTTGTACCTTGCTATTGCATCGATCTTCATCTTGAAGACCCATTTTCATCTGATGGGTCTAACCCCAACTAGAAAGTCAACCAAGTTCCAAACTTGGTTTGTGTACATCGAGTCCATTTTGGATTTCATAGCTTCAAGCCACCTCTTTGAGTCAATGTCAAACATAGTCTCAGTGTAAGTTATAGGTTCATCATCGTCCAGAATTTCCACGTCACCTTGACCATCCATAAGGAGGTTTAGTCTTTCTAGTCCTCGATGAATCCTAGTAGACTTACGAAGTTGGTTATCATGCATTTGAGTGATTTGAGTGTTCTAATCATGAGAAAGTTCTCCTGTGTTGGATGGTCCAGCACTTTGAGATCCCTCGGAAGTTCATCAACACGAACTTCCTGCAGAGGGAGTTGTGCAACCATTGCTTGGTCTTCCATTGGTTGTAATGATAAATTTTGCATTACTGCATCAATTCTATTAATGTTCCCACTGGCTAAAGATTGTCCTCTAAGTGACAAATTCACCATAGGAATGACCAGAAGCTCCAACTGAATTCTTATTTAGGTTATTAGACAAGTATTCAACCTCCATGTCACTTTGTGGTTCTTGAATTTCTTCAAGTTCGACCTTATTTCGACTATTTTCCTTGTAGACATAATCTTCCTCAAGGAAAGTCGCTTGTCCTATATCTTCGGGATACCCCACAAAATAACATTTCTCACTTTTAGATTCCAACTTGTCAATGAGCATCTTCTTTACATATGCAGGGCAACCCCAGGTTTGTATGTGCGTAAGTGTTGGCTCCTTGCCATGCCATAACTCATATGGAGTTTTATCTACCAACTTCGATGGAACTCTATTTTAAACATAGATCGAGTTCTGTAAAGCATACCCCCATAGGTATGTAGGAAGATTTGAGAATCTCATCGTGGATCTAACCATATCTAATAAGGTTTGATTTCTCATTTCAAAAACACCGTCATTATTGGTGTTCCAGGAGGTGTCCATTCGATTGGACTCCAAGAAGCTTTGAGTAATCAAGAAACTCTGTAGGGGGAGATGAGAAAAAGTATTTTCTAAACGGAATGATGGGAATTGTTTCACACACTGTCTCATTCCGATCTCCGTATTTTACAATGTAAAGTGAAAGTGAAGTAAAATGAAAAATTGATCTTCAAAGTATAGGATATTCAATTTCTAAAGTGACTGGATCATATATACCAGCTGTAAATGTGTCTGCAAGGTTAAAAATCCCATAAGGGGCACAATGCCGCAAATTGAGGCATTGTAACCATACTTAGTGGAGGTATGGTTGAGATCATGACTCTCAAAAGGAACCGGGGGAGGTCACTTGGTTCAATCAATACCTACCAAAGGAATAAGAGGGTAGGTACGACATAACTTCAATTGATTATCAATGAAGATAATTCCTCTAATGAAATCATCTCTGGTTATACTTATGTCCATGATTCATTACTGGAGGATGCTCCGATATTTAATATGATTGCAGAGAATAAAGAAATCTCAATGTACTATGAAAACTTATATGAGTTGATGGAAAGATTTTCCACACACATTAATGATATATACACTGTTGCTCAAGGAATCATAGAGCACGATGATATCGAACCACGCTATATTGAAATGTCAACAAAGAGCAAATTGGCCTAAATATAAATAATCAATCCAGGTAGAACTAAATTCACTAACAACAAGATAGGTATTTGGTATGGTAGTGCTAGCCTCACCAAGTATAAAACCTGTAAGTGCAACGAACTTTTAAACACTTACTTTTATTAAAATAAAAAGCTCATCCGCAAGAGAACGGAGCAGTTGTAAGTGACAAGTTGACTCGAGTCGAATCTCTCAAGGAAGACTAATCGGAAGTGATTCTCGTGTTTGATTTCACGAATGAGAAAATAAGGAAAAAAGCTATTATAAACACTCGGTCAAATTTTGGTTTGAAAAGTTGTAATATCTAAGACGGTCTTTTAAATGACGAGAAACACAATCAATAACATGAAAGGATTTATAAACGGGGGTCTAGGGCTCTAGAATCATCTCCATGATCAATTGACATTTCATCGAACACTTAGTCTACGAGTCGGGGTTGTCAATCCCAACTTGTAGATTAAACGCCCAACAATACCAATTGATGGTTCTAAAATCATCTAGGCACTAAACCCATAAATTTTAACCAACAATCATCGAGCAATCTAACAATACAAACTCAACGCAAGAATAACATTATCAAAGAGACAAAAGTCTTGAAAGAAAGCAACAATGGAAAAATGAACTTCTAAGAACAACAATAATTATCGTATCAATATCTTAAAATCAAACACCTAGAATCATAAGAAATCGCAACAAAGCTAACCACCAAAACACAAACATCACAAATCCAAGAAAACATAAACAAAGCTAACACAAATTTAGAATAATTAAATGGAGAAATGAAAACTTACTAATTAACAATGGTGGATCTTAACGTTCGAATGAGAAATTAAATGAAATAGAATAAATCCTACGTCTAAAAGCCAAGAAATGCGTAAAATCTATAATTTACTAAAACTAGAAAGCTGAAAATTTGAATGAAGAAAAGTGAGAAAATGGAGAACTCTTGGGCTTGTCAAACCCTAAGGGTTCAAGAGTTTACGAACTCTAAGAAGAAAGTTCTATTTATAAGAGTGAAAGTGGGGGCAAAATAGTTCGTTTCCCAAAAATGACAGAATGTGGCCTAACCACCGATGCTGGAAAATGGCCCCATCGATGGCGCGTCGACGGTGCATCGACGAGGCGTCGATGCACGCGTCAATCGATGGTTGTGCTTTACAGGTCCGAGTCATGTTTTTGTCAAATCGAGCCGTTTGTGATCCTCGGGAATGCTCCTAGGCTTGATCGACTACCCTAAAATAAGGAAACGTAAATTAACATAAAAATCTTTAAAAACAAAAAGAGAAATACGAATAACACTAAAAAGATGACAAACGCTATGAAAATGCAAAATAAAGAAAAATGGGATAAAATAAGACTAAAACCCAACTTCAGCACACATGACAAGATACAAAAACACACAAAAATCACACACAAATATGTACAAATCAGTAAGACATAAACAAAGTTTTTTCAGAAAGCGTAATGAGAAAAATAAAGCCATGAGATGCAAATCTAGATTTGAAGCACAAAGTTTCTCACTACGCCCTAAAATTAACTATGAGGATGTGTACTCTCCCATAATAGATGTTATGACTCCAAAGAATGAGAATCCAGCTAATACTTGTGGTTACATCATATCTCTACGGGGATCATGATTTAGAGGTATATACGAAAGTGTTAGCTGGCCTTTCATTGCGAAGGCAAATGACTTTAAGCCACTAAGTGCATTTGCAATTAAATTGAAATGCTCACTTTATAGATTGAAATAGTCAAGGAGGGCGTGGTATAACCGTCTAAGTGACTACTTGATTGGGAAAAGATAATCTATGCTATTGTGTACTATAAAGAAATAAGTTTCAAATTTGTGATTATAGTTGTATATGTTGATGATATGAACATAATATCCACTCTTAATGAAATAAGAGATATCTCTAGTTATTTTAATTTGAGATAATGAATCATGGGAAAACTCAGTCTTGTCAAGGCTTTAAACTACAACCCGAGTTTGTGGAATACTAAATTTTATAATTTGCATCTATCCAAAGAATGATCAGATGATTTAAATATGGATAAGTGCAATATGTTAGTACTTTTATTGATCGAAGATTTCTTAACACTCTAATTTGAAATTGGTTTTGAGAATCTTCTCCGCAATAATACTGAGCCGATTGTAGAGCGGTAAGTTGAATCCCGAGTCGTGTCTCTCGAGGAAGACTAATCGGAAGCTATTTCACGTTTGATTTTCGTGAAGTAAGAGAAAACAAAACTAACTATGTTGAATAATGCGTAATTCACTTTGGTTTGAATTTTGGAAATCTAATCAACTAAGAAAAGAATTAAAAGTGATTTAAATGAAAATAATAAAAAATGAGGGTTTAGGGTGTCACACCCCCACTCCTTAGACGTAAGGAAGAAAAGAACCTATCGATTTGAGTGTGAAAACTTACTTACTTGAAAAACGTAAATATTTTTTTTTTGTCAAATGAATAAAATATTATTGCTTATGGCTTAAGCAAAACTTATTTATTTATATAGAGATAAAGAGTTATAAAACTTATTTACAAGCTCCACACCATATTTACAATATTTGTTGAAAGTTCAAAACACGCTAAAAGTATCCCAAAAGGTATACAAAGCTTCAAAAAAAAAAGAAAAACGAGCCCATTATCCTGCCCAACAGGTCATCATCCATGTACAAAGATTCTCAAAACTTCATGAAACTCCAACAATGCAGTCAGCTAGTACTCAGACATTATCAGGCTCACCTACAATGCATAAACTACATGAGCTAAAGCTCAGTAAGAAGAAAACATGCATGTTCATTAAATGTCATAAATCAATGCAACTCATTCTTGACTTATCATGCTGATGGCGTAAACCATTTCTTAAAATTCTTCTTCTTATTGGGCCCTTGACCTACCTGTAGTGCACCGGAAAGAGCAAATATAAAATAAATCATTTCGTTACCCAGTCCGAATGTCTCACATACCCGAAGTAATGTCTCACATGGCACGGGCTCAGTATAACATAAAAGCATGTCGCACATGCCCAAGGTAATGTCTCACATGCCTCGATGCACTAACAGTGGTCAAAACTATCTTTCATATTTTAATAAACTTTCTTATATGATCATGTCTCATGTATGCACATGCACATGTCAATACATATGCTCAATAAGCAAACATCAATATAATTCATCAAACAACTCATATATCATATTCAGATAATACAGACCATATCACAGTCATATAAACAAACCAAATAATACTATGTTTATGCATTGTAGTTGCAAATGAATTTCTACTTACCTCAGGTCCAAAGCTCACACTATCTCAAAACACAGATCAACTTCTTCAATATAATCTAATCAGGATAAAATATTGATTTGACTTCAATTTAATACTTCAATTTTACAAATTACGACTCTCTTTCTAGATAACTCCTATGCTTGTATATTCTTAGAAATAAAGGATTGCTTAGTCTAATTACTAATAAATTAATCAAAATCACAAATACTACTATTGTAGAAAAATAAACATTTTTACTAATTAAAATACTTTATCATTACAAAATAATATATTATTTAAAAACTCGTAAATAAAATACTAACTCTAATTACCACTAGAGGCTAATTAAAAAAAATAATATTTTTAACTATCCATAAACAAAATACTAAACTAATAAAAATAAAGAAGGACTAATAGAAAATAGAAAATATACCTTAAGATAGCACCACGTAATATCCCCACGATAATCATTTGATAAAATCTCGACACCTCAAGAAAATATACTAAAACAGTGTTACCTAATTAAAGGACCCCGTAATTTCTTAAACAACTTTTAATAAGTTATTTTTAGTTATGTTTAGAAATGACTATGCTAAGCACTATTTATAGGAAAAGAAATCAAGTGGGTTACGGTATTCTTTCGATGTGGGACAAGTAGCTCTACTTGCTCTTTATTTTAAAACTCCTACGTGTGTGTGTTGGATTTTTTTTTTTTTTGTTTTTTTTGTTTTTCTTGATAGAAAACACATGCACACACTACATACTATATATATATAATTACATAACACATGCACATTCACACTATATTACATATATATAGGACACATGCACACGTACTATATATATATATATATATATATATATATATATATATATATATATATATATAATACACATGCACGTCGCATATATTATATATAACACATGCACTATTATTATATATAATGTATTAGTTTTTAAAGGATTTATATCTTATATATTATATATACATACATACATACATATATATATAGTTATTTTAGTCGATATTACGTACACTTAAGTATTATTTAATTATTTTTAAATAAATATCTTAAAATATTAAGTTAGTATATTCATAACTTGAAACTTGGAATATACTTGTATTCTACTATTATTTCATATAACTTAACATTAGTCGTAAATTGGTATCTTATTATTTTGTCCCAGTGAAAAATATAAAATACTTTGTTATAACTCTTATTAGCTATATTTTAGTAATTCTTTTGAAATTTACTAACAAAAACACATAATGAAATCAATCTAAATTTCAAAATCATATAAATTATCTAAATATTATACCATGCACGAATCTTATTGTCCAAATAATAATGTGAAAGTTTGGGGTATTACATAGGGTATTTGGTTCGTCTCCACGATTAATCGGTTTTTGCCGAGCGCTTAATCCATGATTTGGGGATGTAAATCCTAAATGTCGATCAAGTATTGGGGTCGTCAATCCCAATTCTCGGGTTTGTCAATCATGAGTCTCAACAAACTCCGATTAATGGCTCTAAACGAACTTAGACCCTAAACCCATAATTTCTAAACTAGTTGCACCAATTAAAAATTAAAATAATTAAAATTTGAAGATTGGTGAAGCTTGAACACAATGACATCATTTTAAAGTTTGAAATAAACTAAGGGGGTAAAGTGCTTTGAAAGCTACAAGCATAAGACAACAACAAACTATGAGTCTAGACATGATTTCTAATGAAAATTAAGAAATTTCCTAATTTGGCAAAAAGTTTGAAGAACTCATAAGAAATTCAATGGAGTTTTGCCATAAATAGTAAATGATGAACATGAAGAACATGAAATGAAGAACAAACTCAACAACATAAGAAAAGCTTTAGACAATAATTAAAAAAAACAACAACAATTAACAACTACAAAGCAAGAAATCAACAGGAATGAGTTATCATTACCAAACCAAAAGATGCAAGAACCAAGTCTCCAAGAGGTGTCAAGTCTTGAAGAATGTCCACACCAAGTTACACTACAATTACATTGATTATTGAAACTAAACTAAAAATCTAAATCTAAGAAAATAGGAAATGGGTTTTGAAGAGATGAGAACTTTGTCAAGGTTCCCAACTAGCCAAAATGAGGATATCTCTTGTGGATAATGGTTGGGAAGCATATATAGGTCGATCAAGGGCAAAATGATCTTTTTTTGCCATAATCACACAACCTCAGCGTTGTAGTCGATCTAATGGTGGCATCCGACCGACTGCTTAGCTGCAACATTTCGGAACCCTCAGTCAGTCAGTCGATCAATTTCCGTGGTCGATAGGCAGAAAAATACGCGGAATCAGACATCAGTGTCTTCATATGAAATTTATCCCTTCCTCTTGGCTTTCAATTGAAGTTTGATTTGTGTCGATTGAAATTTTCTTCCGAGAGTTATTGGCTCTGCCCCAAAACCTGCCACAAGCGAGACCATGACGCATCGTCTACACTTAAAGCTGCTTTTTACCATTTTTTTGCCTCAAATTTGTGATTGTTGTAAACACAAAAGTTTTAGAGATTTCTCTCAGATTTCTGAAGTGTAGTTTTTCGTGGTTCAAAATATTTGAAAGTTCATTTGGCTCGGTATTATTGGAGATCGATTCAATTGTAAATTTCAAGGTGTTTCAAGCTTGGAAAATAAAAAGAAAATGAAAATAAAATAATTAAAATAGCTAAACTATCCTAGAAATTGAAATAGCAAGTTGGTCGGATGCCTCGGTCGTATGCCTTAATTAAAAATTCAAGCAATTAACAAAAATAAGCAAGAAAATGCAATGTTTCACCGAGTACAAGCATGCAAGCACAAGGTACAACTATGCATAAAAACTCAAATAAAGCAAGTTGACTAAAATTGAAAGCATGAATGTAAAGAGCAATAAAATTTGACGTGAAAGTTTAAAACTTTAAGGAAAATAACAAGAAATGAAGAGTAGATCTAAGATTCCATCTCAAACTATGCATGGAAACTAAGTTGCAAATAAAGCATATGAAGAACTCAAGATTAAAATGATCAAGAGCCCGATCTATAGCCTAGATGTGTCACTCATCAAGATTCTATAGTCAATTCTCAAGATCAAACAAGGAATCAAAGAGCTAAGGCAAAAAGCATAATTTGAAGAACATGCATGAAATGGAAGAAGAAAGCATAAAATAAAAGAAAGCTTACTAGAATTAAATTGAGAATCCCAAAAGCTTGATTTAATTGCAAGGAATTAAAAATCCAAAGGAGTATTTGGATTCATCTTGAGCTTACAAACCCAAGGCAAAACTTCAAAATTAAACTAAGAACAAGAGAGAGAAAATATTCCAAAACCCATGCAAGTTTGGGAAATTTTTTGAGTAATTCCCTACAAAATGAGAGTCCTAATCTATTTATACTCATTTTCCTTGGGCCTAAATGGTCAATTTGGGCTTTAGAAACACGGACCGTGTTATCGGGAATTGGTTGTGGAGTTTTATGCTACTTTTGAGAGGAAAGATTCTACCTTCACTTGTAAACTTGCCGGGAAAGAGGTCACGGTGGACGAAAGTGTTCTCTCTCAAGTCTTGGGGATTAGAGTTCGGCGGAGAAAGAGTGCATTTGGGAGCGAGTTTCACAGAGCTAGAAATAAATGAATTCTGGAAAAGCATCTCGAGGTCCGACGCGAGTGAAGACGACAAGAGAGCGATGACGTTAGATATCGAGGAAGACTCTTATTTCTATATGCATAAGTTCATTGCGCATGTAATTCTCGGGAAACAAGAAGCAAGCAAGATCACTCAAGTGGAAATGGGTCTACTATGGTGTGCACACAATGGGGTAAAACCTTGTATCCCTTCGATCATCTTCTCCATGATTGAATCGCAGGTAGCCATTTCCACAAAGAAACTTGGATTCGGACCCCTTATTACTGCATTAGCTATGCATGCGGGCGTGGATGTGCGGAATATGGGGTATTCTACTATTAAGGTTCGGAAAGTAAACCTTATTCCCCGTGACGCAAAGGCGCAACATTCCAAGAAGAGAAAAATTGCGAAATCCTCAGCTCCTTCCGAAGGACCCTCTCGTAATTTCACTAAAGAGTCACCTCCAACCCCGAGTATTCCCTTTGAATGAACGGGCGGGAGGTACTCAAGATGTTCGGAGTACACTAACAGATCTTGACCGTAGATGTGAGGAAGATCACGGACCGTGTTATCGGGAATTGGTTGTGGAGTTTTATGCTACTTTTGAGAGGAAAGATTCTACCTTCACTTGTAAACTTGCCGGGAAAGAGGTCACGGTGGACGAAAGTGTTTCTCTCTCAAGTCTTGGGATTAGAGTTCGGCGGAGAAAGAGTGCATTTGGGAGCGAGTTTCACAGAGCTAGAAATAAATGAATTCTGGAAAAGCATCTCGAGGTCCGACGCGAGTGAAGACGACAAGAGAGCGATGACGTTAGATATCGAGGAAGACTCTTATTTCTATATGCATAAGTTCATTGCGCATGTAATTCTCGGGAAACAAGAAGCAAGCAAGATCACTCAAGTGGAAATGGGTCTACTATGGTGTGCACACAATGGGGTAAAACCTTGTATCCCTTCGATCATCTTCTCCATGATTGAATCGCAGGTAGCCATTTCCACAAAGAAACTTGGATTCGGACCCCTTATTACTGCATTAGCTATGCATGCGGGCGTGGATGTGCGGAATATGGGGTATTCTACTATTAAGGTTCGGAAAGTAAACCTTATTCCCCGTGACGCAAAGGCGCAACATTCCAAGAAGAGAAAAATTGCGAAATCCTCAGCTCCTTCCGAAGGACCCTCTCGTAATTTCACTAAAGAGTCACCTCCAACCCCGAGTATTCCCTTTGAATGAACGGGCGGGAGGTACTCAAGATGTTCGGAGTACACTAACAGATCTTGACCGTAGATGTGAGGAAGAT
>BMAC01001072.1:307693-335708 GCA_014905375.1 Phtheirospermum japonicum
GATAAGCCGCCTTCGTATACTGTTTCTGCAGTAGTGCACTAAATAATTTTTATATACAAATCGGAACATTATTTATTCTAAATACAGTAAAACTGATTTTCACAATTAAGTATTTTCAAATATTTTTACTCGTGAGTCACGAAATTAATGTAAGATATAGCAAAATACCCTAAACTTGACAGGAAAATCCGTATAAAATTGAGTTAGTAAAAATGTAAAACATACAACACTCACGTGTCACATGTGAATATGTAATATAAACAATTAAAATCTGTAACACACTGATAATTCTTTTAAAAAATATCGTATATCTAACTTGTATTATATGTAATATTATTTTATTATTATTTTTGTTTCCTCATTTTTTTTTTTGCTTAAGACATTAATTTGTTCATGTCAATATATAATGTGTATCAATGCATTGTATCGAGACTTTGAGATTTAGAATATATTTAATATTTATTTTCCTAGGCGTAATATTATATTATAATTATTTGTTTCCCTTGGTTTTTGTTTTCTTTTTAACAATAATTTTTAATGTTATTTTCAATGCATTATATTAGGATTAGATAAGTACATTTAAGTTAATATTTTTTATATTTATTTCTTTTTGTAATAATTTTATATAACTCATATTTTTCTTAAATAGAATATTTAAAATTATAAAAATAAAATTAGTTCAATACAAATTTTTTTCTAATTAAAATCTAACTTATTTATATTTTTATTAGGAGAATAAAAGTAAGATATTAATTATACAAAATATGATAAAAAATAATATTGAATTATGTAACATATAATAAAAAGAAAATATTAAATTAAGTAAAATATAATAAAAGAAAATATTAAATTAGGTAGAGATTAGGCTCGAATGACAACGAAATACCAAAATTCTTTACGAAGCTAACGAATCATGGAAAGCAAATACATATGATATGAGGATTGTGCATTAATATATAGGGAAAATATATATTCAAATGATCTTATTATTTATTATATTAATTAGGGTATCTATCCTAACTATGTTTAGAAAATTTCTACATAATTGAAAAAAAAAACTAATAATTCTATATTACTTTTTATTAAATAAAGAAACTATATTTCTAATATTAATTCTTATTATTTTTTAATATTAATTAGAGTATCTATCCTAATTGTTTAGAAACTTCCTATATAATTAAAAAATAAATAATCTTAAATGACATTTTTTTCTCTTTCTATTCATCATTTTCTCTCTCTCTAAATCTTTCTTTTTATATATTATTATTATTATTATTATTATTATAGATTGGAGATTATTGACGTTGGTTTTAGTATAAATAAATTTTGCATGGTAACTCAAGAAAATGAGAGGAATCCAACGAAAATTGGAACGGAACACCTGAATTTGGGGAATAAATGTACAATTTTGTAACTAGGGTTAGGTTTTGGAAGAGTTATCGGACGTTGGATGAGACTGAAAAAATTTTGCGTGGTGATTTTAAAAAATGTGAGGAATCCAACGGAACAACCGAGCACTGAAAGTAAGTTCATTGGGGCAATCTTTCAATTTCTTTGCCACTTTTTTTTACAAAAAAATTGACAGTAGGAGATAATTTGTTAAAATTCTATATATCATGCTACATTTTTTAAATTTTTATATTTTAGGAGGGGAAGGAAAGTCTAGGGCAAAAACCTTTTTTTCCCCTTATTATTATTATTATTATTATTATTATTATTATATTTTCCTTGATCGTTCCCAAAATCTCCACACGCATTGTGCTGAAGGCGGCTGTTAAATTCCTTCATGGCTAATTAGAACGCGAGTGTCCGAACTTTTCCTGGAGTAAATGGGGAGTCCGAGCAACCTAGCAGTTTGTAATTTGTAAACCATTGCTGCTTATTATTTAGATAGATATATGGAGACATGTTTCTACGTTATATTGTTATCTCATTTCACTTTGTTTTTCTACTTCCCTGCACAAGCAAGCATACTGGCCCCTTAACGGTGTCGGTGAAAATTGAGTTTTAGATCTTAGCATTTGGCTAATTCCTCCGAGAATTTCTGTAAAAAAGGAAGCAGTTAATTGTGTTTCGCCATAAGGTATATATAGTTGGATATTATTATGCTTCGGTTTTTGAATTCATTGGCTTATGGTTGTGTGCTAATGTTTTGGATCGTCTTCCTTGAAGCGAAGATGGATGATTGGGAACTAAGCGCAGAGGAATTGGATGCCCTGGAAAGAGATGCCCTTAAGCAATTGGCTGAACGCAACTACTCTTGCTCTCCCGCCACTACCAGTAACAGTAAGGGCAATAGACCCAATCACCCATATCTTTCTCAGCAATTGGCAGAACACAATTACTCTTCTTCTGTTGCTGCCACAACCAGTAACAGTAATGACAATAGGCCCAAAGTATCAAATGTGCCATCTTCTCGTTCCCCGGCCAAGCCCACCTTCCTCTCTCGGCGATTGTGTGAGCGCAATTACTCTTCTTTCGCTGCTGCCACCACAACCAGTAACAGTAATGACAATAGGCCCAAAATATCTTCTCAACCAGATATGCCATCTTCTCATTTCCTAGCCAAGCCCAACGATGATAAGGTTCGGTTTCATTTTGCTATCATCTCGTTTCCCTTGCTTCTCTTTTAGTAGTATGTTATCTGGTTAATGAATTGTGATATGTAAGTGGATAAAGATTTGTTGTTTATCTAGATTTAAAGCCACTCAGATTTTTTTTTTTTATTATGTCAAAGGACTTTGCTAGAGACCTCTGAATGAGTCTAAGTTAATGTAAAGCTACTCCGATTTAGTCCACTTTAGCATTTTCTTTTGCTACTACCTTCTTGGAACTGAGGAAAAAATCAGAAGAAGAAAATAAAACGCCTTGTATATCACTTCTTCATTTGGTTTCTGATGGAAATGCAAAAAGAATAACATTCAGAGAACCAATAAGTGCAAACTTGGAGTCTATGAAATTCTTATTCCTCCTTATTTCATTAATGTGTTGTGCATAAATGTTTCTTCTAATCACTCTGCATATGGTCGAATAATGGGGTTATTATTTTTTCTTCCTAATGGTACATACTCTAAAGCAGATTGTATTTCTTAAGCAGATAAACCCTTATAACTCATACCATTGGCTTTGCTCATTTTTCTAGGCTAGAGTACTGTCTTCATCTGTGGTGCCACATATGATTGGTGAGTTCCTGCTTTCAGTTTTCACTTGTAACCATGCCTGTGATTCCCGATTGACTGTATTCTTACTTTGCCTTCACCTGCATTCATGGTGGGATATATACTTCCTCCCAAATTAAGATCATCCTCCAACGCAACAGCTTCAAAAGATCACAATTAAGCTTTTTCTACATGCCAGTGGAAATATTGCTGCAAAATTTCCTTATGACAAGGTATGCAATATATATTTTCATTGACATAAATGTTTATTTCTCTCTTACCATCATTTTTTTTTTGGAAATATTCCCAAAGGCACTTTTAGGAGCTTTCCACAATATTCCAAGAGCTAATTGGAATTCCAAGGAAAGGTCTGTTCATCTTTTCATGGACTCTGGACCGAAGTTGTATGAAATATTGATAAATTCTCAATCTCTATTATAGGGGTCCAAAAAAGTAAATTGAGAGCTATATGTTTTTTTTAATGAACTATGATCTTTCTTAAAATTTGTCTGTTTTACGCTTGCACTCGTTGCAACTATTAGAAGCCTGTTATTTTCTTTAATCTCTTGCAGATTGTGGATGTTTCCTTTGTCATCATTGTCAACAGCAGAAAGTGTTCTTTGTGATGTTCCTAGCTCTTATGTTGAGGTGATATTTGCACTTGGAATCTTTGAGTTTTTTTTTTTTTTTTCACGAGTATTATGAAGGATTAAAGTAGGTATCATGGACCTTATGCTATCATGGAGAAGTACCATGGAAAACAAATTTAGGAATGTGAAGATGCATGTGACTGAAGATGATTCACTTGATGCATCTATTTTTATGAATTTTCCAGATAGAGAATTTGGATCCTTTGGTGAGACGTGCTATTGCTGCTGCCGCTTCAGTCCCAGATCTTCAAGGTAAATATGATTTTTTCGTTTTCTATCAAACTTAAGAGGTAAGGCACAAAGCCCCTTCTCCTTTCCGCTTTCTTTAATGCTTTAAGGACTGAATTCATCCATTCATGCCTAATTACTTGCTTTGTAGAAAGGCTCTTCTTAAGCACACTCAAGTGCACTGGAAAGTCACCTTTCATGGTCCTGGAGCTAATTTATAGATCTGAATGAAAGTAGTCATTTTGTTGGATAGTTGAGCCAAGCATCTATTAAATCATCTATTAGGACAAATTTAAAGACAGTACGAAAATATTATTGTCTATACCTAGACGGAATTCTGGAAATAACCTGGAAGCAAGGAAGTCAAATTCTCCTTACAATTAATCTTTTGCTTCTTTTACTTTGTTGTTTTGGGTCTGGTAGTGTTTGTCTAAAAGTAGGCCTTTTAAGTTATGTGGGTTGCAACGCATTTTAGAGCTCACATGGAGTATTGTACCGAAATTAAGGAAAAAGCTTGAGACTCTTACTTAAAATAGCCCATGATATAATTGTAACTAATTATAGATCCTTGACATTCCCTAGAATAATTTTTTTGTTTGCTTAAAATGACAACTGAATTTTCAGAACTTTCTTAAGCTTCGTAGATAAACTGAAACATGGAAGAGCAAGGGGTTTGTCCATTTTTTTTCTTATTTTTTTGTTAGACTTGCTATTTTTGTTTATAGTACCCAAGTACTTAGTGTGCATATTCCATGTTCTTAACAGACCGATATGATAAAATTCCCATTAGTATTGAAGCAAAGCTTTTGCCTTTTCAACGTGATGGTGTCAGGTATGTAACCTTTTTACTTTCTGGTTCAGCACAGGATTAGGTATTGTGTGTAGTTATTTATATCTACATATACTGATTTGTTTAATCAGAGTATAATTGAGTATTGGTGATTCCGGCCTTTTCAGGTTTGTATTGCAGCATGGAGGGCGGGTCCTGCTGGCTGATGAGATGGGACTCGGCAAGACTCTTCAGGTGTTGAACCATATACTATGAATATGCTTGATTCCTTATATCATTCTCTTAAAAAATGAAGCTTGTTGCCTAAATGATACTGTGTGTTTTCAGTCTGTTACTCTTCCAAAACTAGTTTGCAATTGTTACTAATTTTAAAACATGATTTTATGTTTTTAAGGTTCAAATCAGCATTTCATTATCTGATTTTTGTCTTAGGAAAGTTTCTCTCAGGATCATGAATGGAACATTCCTCCATCAATTTTCCATGAATAGATCCTTTCCCTTTCCTCAATCGGCATTATTGTGTTACTAATGTTTCACATGTGAATTTGGGGTTCGTGAGCCCACAGTTTATTTTCATTTATAACTGTATTCCAAATGTGTCTTTAAAGATAGAAGCTAGAAGAGATTACTCTTTGGTTATTTACCCATCACTAGTGGGGACTTTTTGTGAAGTGAGCTATTGCATGTCAAAGACACTTGGTAGTGCACCACCAGCATATGAAAATAACTATTTAGCTGGTTGCCCACAAGAAGAAATTGAGTGGTACTTGTTATAAAAACATGAATGTTTCTCTGTTTGTTTGGAAAATGAGGGTGACATTTATCAATAGAAAGTTTTTTATTGTCAAATAGTCAGTGTTATTAGGAAGGGAAAATCGAATTGAAGAAAAACCGAGTGTAGAGAATGGGGTTCTTTGTGGTTTAAGGTCCTGGAATGTGCATTTAGCCTTTAAAAATTTTACGCATCTTGTATACTATACGCGTTTTTTGGGTTTGCATCCTAATGTGTTTTTGGTAATAAAATACATCCCGAAGTATACGGGTTGGTAAAATGCATCATCTGGTCAGCCAACTTGCCCTGACTTGCCGAAAGTCACCTTGAACTCGCGAGTTGACCGAATTAGGTTGCGTTTTAACAAACCCACCTAATTCGGGATGCAATTTATATAACCTTATGAACCTTTTGTTTTTCAAAATTAAGTGGTCTTGGATCTGTTTTTGATGTATAATATATCAAATTAATAGTCTTTTGCTGATCTTCATTTTTACACTCGTATTGCATATAATTATAATTATATAATTATATTTTCACACTCGTTTGTTATGTGATTCTGAAAAGTAAAATATCAAAGTGATTAGTATAATGGAGCATTTATAGAGCTATTGTGTTTCTTTACATGTATGGATGTTATTTTTTTTTTTAGCGGAACGAAATTAATATATATCATTTAAGTTTTGAATGTCAATAATCGTTCTTGTTTTTTGTCTAAAAAAAAAAACAATTGAGATTTTCATATATATTCCGTCATAATGTTACATGAAGTAATATTTTCCCCTGCTACAAAGATGGACAAAACTTAGTTGAAATCATTTTCCAACATACCGTCGCAAGATGGAAATTAACATTTCTGTCATAATTTTTTGGGTTCTCAATCATATTAATTACTTTGACATTAGCAAACATGAGTGTGAAAATATAATTATAAAATTATAATTTTATAATTATATGCAATACGAGTGTAAAAATGAAGATCATCAAAAAACTATTAATTGTACGTGTGTGTGTGTGTGTATTGGTAAAACACAACCTCACTTGGTCAACTTGCGAGTTCAAGTTGGGTGTTGGTGAGTCAGGGTGAGTTGGCTGACTGAAGGATGCATTTTACCAAACCCGTATACTTTGGGATGCATTTTATTACAAAAAATACATTAGAATGCAAATCCAAAAAACGCGTATAGTACAAGATGTGTATAAATTTTTTTCCCATTTTAATAATTCCATGTATACTCCAAAGACATGTTTATTCTTTAAGATTATAAATTCATCAACAAACTCCAGAAATTTTTTATGGAGGTGGGTGGATAATATTTTTTACATTCCATCTTATTGGGTCCAGCAACAATCAACGTAGGGTGCATTTGTTTCCCACTGCGATGTTGGCAAGAGCTAGTGTAGCAAACTTGATCTCTCATGCTATAAGATCATTTATTCATTTATTTCAAAACCCAAAACCTGCAACCTGAGCAGCAACTTTGCAATGCCAAATCTAGTGCAGTAATTCATACTTCATTGCAATCTAACCAAACTTTGCTAACTTCTGACGTGGCACCTCCGGTATCTCCATGTCATTACCTTCCAGCACCAGACAAAAAACCGAGGATTGAGGTCACTAGGAGACGAACATGCTTGTTGGTGAGGAGGGACAAAGGAAGAAGTCTTCTTAATTGTAATTACAGCTTCATTCACTATGAAATGGAATTTTGTGCGAGGGTATGAGTGGATGTATGTATGTTCACCGGACTTTTGCGACCTTTTATAATTTAGGGCTTAGGATCATGGCATTGTGGAATATGGAGTTGGAAGCTAGACAGTGAAAAAACTGTGGAAGATAATTATTTAAGGTTCTAACTTTGAGTATGTACCTATCCCTCACTTAAAAAACTTGGGAATGAAATGGTGTTGATAATGACATTCCATTTTTTTCTATAACACTGTTTCTCCAAAATCTATTCTAGCGAATCTGGCGCTAATTACTCTAATGGTGTAGGTGACATGATGCCTCTCCCCATCATCTAATTGATTCCATCTGTTAGCCTGTGCCATATTGTCATCTTTAGCAATAGTTATTGATCGTCTGTTCACTCGTATTTAAGTGGTAGGTTTTTTTATAACTCATGAATTGTCTTGTGGATTTCGTCTGGTTTGCCTATGGAAAGACCTATCATGTTGTTTCTAATTCATTTTAGAGTTATGAAACTGTTATAGTGTTTTCTAATGGTGACAATTCCGTTTTGGTTGCAAATGCAGTAATTGGTATTTCCTCTGCTGAAAGTAGTATTATGTGTTTTTTTTGTTGGTTGGACTTTTTATTTTGTCTATAAATCATCTTTCCCAGGAGAAAAAGTAATCTGATCATTACGCAGTTACTAAATCTATAGTTTCACTTTATAATTTGAGTTTAAATTGCCAACATAACAGTTTTAGAAATGTTAAGAAACTGCAGTTTTCGAGATCAAAACATCATTGTTGGAGATTAAATCGTCTTCGGTGATCACACTGGCTTAAAAACGTGGTTGATTAGGCCTTTCAAAATATGATATATGAAAATCTTTGTTTCGGAATCAACAGCATTCAACAAATGAAAGTACTAATCACATCTTCAGGCCATTGCAGTAAGCTCTTGCATTCGCGAAGCATGGCCAGTTCTCGTTCTGACACCGTCTTCCTTGCGCCTTCATTGGGCTTCTGTAAGTGATGTGGTATACTTTTGCCAAGAAACTATTCTGCATGCACACTGAAATATGCTTCTTTCTTGCAGACGATTCAACAGTGGCTGGATATTGCACCGTCAGATATATTGGTATTATTTTACTAATAGTGATTACTTGTTTTGATTGTGAGGCCGATGGGCTTGATTAATGCTGATTTGACATGTCATTGGTATTTAATTCCTACCACTGATGTATGCGTGTGTTAATCATATCAATCTTGTACATCAACATCGACCTTTTCATGTAAGAAAGTGTAAACACAGCTTTGATCTGAAAATATTACAGAACAAAACCACAGAAAACTAGAGGAATATGAGTTACATGAAAGGCTAGGTCATTTTGACTTGTTTTAATTTGCTTCAAGTTAATCTATGGACAACTACTTCTCTTTACATTCTTGTCAAGTTCCAAATCCTGAAATGACTAATCTTAGCCTTGTTGGTCGACGCCTTCCTCTATTTTTGAGGAAATGCAGCTAAGCCTTGCGGTCCTGCCAGATTTAGGGTCTAGGATATGAGTTGCATGTTGCATCAATTTATGTGATAGCATAACTAAATTTGCTGCCTGGATTGATGTTAGCAGATTATTAATATAAAAATAGTGTTATGTGCACACACACACACATATATTCTGTGCATGATTGTGCTATATATGGATTAGAATATTTAACAAGTCAAATTACTGGTTATATATCTTCTTGTAAATGGGTTTTCACATTGCCTAATAAATGAAGTTTGAGAAAGATTATTTCATTTAGTTTCAAGAACAATACCCCGCATACATTTACAATTTTGCCTACAAGAGAAGGAAATAAAAACTCTAGAAATCAGCTCACCGGCCACATTTTGTCAATAACTAAACATAAAGAAATAATATTTTAGTTAATAAACATAAGGGAAAGGAATTAGCCAAGACTAGAAAATGAATTAGTTAGCTAAATGCATAATGATTTGGCAGAATTTGCCTCTTATCGAATATTCCTATATTCCCCTCAAGCTGGAACTTAACTCTTGTCATTACTAGGTTGTAAACCATGATATCAAATTTGTGAAGGCTCTTTATTAAGACATCAGCAGTTTCTTCCTTGGTTGTAAATACATCATGCACAGCCATTTGCTATAAAACTTCGAAGAAAAATCCGGAGACTGTATTGCAATTGTCAACAACAAAGAAGGAATCCAATTCACTCCAAAGTCACACCAAGTTTCTTTAATATATATTCCAACACCTAATATCGCTGATGTAATTTACAGATGTCAATTGCTTGTTATCTTTAGTTTTAGAATGAAAGCAAGTTCTCCAATGACAAGTTGCTCTATTAATTTAATGATCACGTGTTGTGGAAAATTCCTTTTGAATCTTGTTTTTGATAGAATATGTATGCAGTATGTAGTTTGGATGTATGTAAACATCTGGAGTAAACACACACAAGTATATTGACCATTATATTCATTTGTTCTTGGAGTGTCTCAAACATGTGGAACAATAAAATGTTATCCTAATAAAGAGCCATGAACAGGTGGTTTTGTCTCAGTGTTCTGGTTCAAACAGAGATGGGTTTAATATAGTGCCGTCAAACACCAAGAGGCCTGTTAATCTTGATGGCGTCTTCAACATCATATCCTATGATATTGTACCCAAGTTACAAGACACACTTTTGGCTTCAAATTTCAAGGTACTATTTTGAAACCAGTTGTATAGTATTACTCTGGTGCTTATTTTTCATGTTATTTAATTTTAAATCATCGAGCTACCTTCATTGTACATTTTAATTATAGAATTTCATTACTGCTATTTCTGAAAAACTGCTATTAATTTATGCCTTTAGGGTATTAAATGAGAAGTTACAGCATTTCTTATTTTGGTTATGTCAAGTAATCTATTATTGGGCGACATATATAGCACGGGAATTATGTGTTTTTAGCTTCTAAAGTTCATATTCATGTTCATCTCAGAAAGTGAGCATCATGTGTTGCAGTCTAAAAGTTGTTATTTTGCATTTTATTCGTCTTCTTTTGCATATTCAAATTCACTGAGAAGGATGAATTGACATAGTAATTTGCAAATTCTATATGAAGTGTTTAGCTGGAGTCTGAAGATTTCTAATTTAAGCTCGAGCTGGTTTTACAAGCTCTTTGGATCCATTTAAAAAATTGATATTACTCCTTATACTATCTAATATTCCTGGAAGTGAGAACTTTAGATATAGTCTCTCTGTTCCAATATTACATATTTCCATTTTCAGGGTAAGTTTAGATGATAGTTGAGAACTGAAAGACTCGAATTAGTGCTTGAGAGTTGTATCACATTTTTATTTTTAGTGAGAGAATCTTGGGGAAATCGTTTACTTTTAAGGAATTGGTTTCATATTTTGAGACTTCACATAATGTAAATAAATGAAACGAACTTTGGATAGATGGTATATGATAGAGTCAAGGGTTTACGAATAAAGAATAAATAAGAAAATATATTAATTAAAATAAAATAAAAGAAACGAATAGGAGCGCTGATTTTCTCAGGAAGTGAACTTCCTGGTCAAGCAGATAATCTGCCCTGTTTTCTATGATACTGAAACTCTATACATAATTAACAAAATAATTACTCTAAACATATTAGGGCTCCGGAACAAAAGCCCATCTCTTTATTTTAACCCTAATTAAAATAACTTAAATAAAAGATAACTATGGAAATAATAAATATAAATAAACCGTAACAATTCCATCCCGGTTGAAAACAGTCTTGTCCTCAAGGCTGTAACATGGAACTGATATTGGTCATCTTCACTTCTGCAGAGGGATCATACTCATGGTTGAGAACATGAGTAATCTTGTGTGTAATCATTTGTAGCTGTCTGCGATGCAAAGTATTATGTGTCTGAAACCGGCTATATAATTCAGCAAATATATATTACGCTGGCTGCACGCAGATCTGGGAAGGGGCTGCAGTTTTTCTGAACAGGAAATTTCTTTTATTCTGAGCAGTAACTGTATTCATAACTTTAAAGCGCTTCTTTGCGCACTTCCAATCCTGACGAGGAAAGCGAAAGCTTTGCCCTTTGAGGAGTGGCCGTCGCTTCAGAAATAGGAGCGTGTAGCGGTCATGAAAAGAGAAGCAGGTGTCGTCGTGGGGGTAAGAGTGGGCCCTGTATCTGCTTTGGCGCTAGCAGGAACTGCGCTCCATTGCATCAGCAATTTATCGATACAATCGAGTTGTTCCGACATACGACCGAATTTCGTTGGCAATGAATCAACACCCTCTCTATCTTCTCCATTTTCTTTTTGAATCTGGCAGGTCGCACCAATTGATAGAGTCGAGGGTACGAATAAAGAATAAATATGAATACATATTAATTAAAATAAAATTAAAGAAACAAACAGGCGAAGCCTGAACCAAGCGCAGAGCGCAATCTGCCCAATTTTCTATGATCTCTCGATGCCACTAAATGACTAAAACCCTATACTTAAATGACAAAATAATTACTCTAAACATATTAGGGCTCCGGAACAAAAGCCCATCTCTTTATTTTAATCCTAATTAACTTAACTTAAATAAAAGACAACTATAGAAATAATAAATATAAATAATCCGTAACAGTATATATAATTTGGTCATCACCAGTGATTCAAAAAACGGTCGAGGCGTACACCTCGAGATGCTTTTGATCAAACCTGGCTCGAGGTGGACGCATTGAATCCCTATAGATGAAACGTGTGCCTTAAAGTGGTGAGGCGTCCGCCTCGATCTAAGTTTTTTTTTTCCTCCTTTTTTTCCCTTTATTTCTTGTTATTAATAAAAGTATCATACAACTCAAATAGAAGACTAGGGTTGGATCTGCTCACTGGAAGTCTAAAGCATTCGGCTGAAAAGTGAAAACCCTAAAACATCGCCACTGCTCTCTCTCTCCTCTTCTGCTCCGATATAAAAATGCTTTGTTAAAAGCAAAGAAGATAATCTGACCTGAATTATAGTGGTAAATGCGTATTTGTTAGTATTTCACGCGCGCGCACACACACACACACACACACACACACACACACACACACACACACATATATATATATATATATATAGGGAAGAGTTCAAATGAGAACCCCTCCTTTATTTAAGAACCTAATACCAATTGTGGGCCTTAGATCTAATTAAGTGGATGGACTAGATTTTTTGTATTTTTCCTTTTTATAAAAAGCACTAGGATTATATTAAAATAGCACTGCTGAGGTATATAGCTGGTATATAATATAAGTACTAGTTCTCAGGTTCTCGAAAAGGTTGATATCTCATTGAAACCCAACCCTATATATATAAAATACTAACAACTGAATTTTTGCACCATTCCACAAATGATTCTCTATTAAAAATTTAAAATGATTAGGAAATTTGTTTTGCTACTTAATTTGGACTCCTTTTGTTGTTCTTTATTGCTTTGTGTTGCGTTCTAGGTGTGTGATGAATTTGGTGCTTCTTATTAGGATTGACTTTGATGTTTTTGTTGATGAATTATTAGGGTGACTAATAGTTATTGTTGAACTTTGCGTAGTTTTATTATTTTTGGTTTTTTATTTCAATTTTTTGGAAACAATATTGAGGCGCATGTCTCGTTCCATCTCGAGGCGTACTCCTCGCCTCATCCGAACAAAACGCCTCGTATCCACCTCTCGTTTTTTAAAACATTGGTCATCACGCATTTTGGCCTTTGCATATCCTGAATTATAAACTGGTGGCTTCAATTATATGAATGAATCCCCAAGTTCTCTTTATTTGTATACTCTATAACTGCATATTCTAGAAATCAAATGCATTAAGATTACATCACATGTGATACAATTATATGGTATCTTTTAAGAATTACTGCCTATGGATCCATTGCAGCTAATTAGTTGGACTAATCATGATATGTTCATTTAGGTTGTGATTGCAGACGAATCTCATTTCTTGAAGAATGGCCAAGCAAAACGAACAAATGCGTGTCTTCCCATATTGCAGGTAATCCTGTTCAACTTTTACATGAACAAATGAATCCTTGAATCTCATTTATGTTTTACATGAATATTTTGCATCCATGATAGACTAGACATATATATGATATCAAGCCGGAGGGTTACAAATGTTATTTATTTATTTAAGTCCACCCCTGGCTCATTACCCGAATGCTCAAGATGGTACCGAAGGCCTTTATTAATTTCTTTCAGAATAATATTCCCTCCATCCAACTAAGATAGTTTTGTACTATATATCACAAGGTAAGATGTTGGAATTGTAATTTCTTCCTGTTTCTTCCCATGTTACCCTTGCAATAAATGCCACAAAATTAAAATTATTTTGCCTGTGTTTCTTTTGCCTCATAATCGCGGCTCATATGATCCATGTACATTATGATTGCTATTGTTATAAATGAATCACTCACTTCCCATTTCTATCTTTTCTTTTCTATATCTTTATGCTCATGATCTATAGAAAGCTCAGTACACAATCTTGCTTAGTGGAACTCCAGCTTTGTCACGACCTATTGAACTGTTCAAACAGGTAATTTTTAAGCATATTTTTTGAAGTTAAGTTCAAGCTTTGTTTAAAATTGATAGTTGGTGTCTGCATTGCAGTTGGAAGCATTGTATCCTAATGTGTATAATAACGTTCATGACTATGGTAACCGTTATTGCAAGGGTGTAAGTCAGTTCCACTGAGATATCTATGATGCCTTTATCTATGTATATTCTGAAGTCCTATTGATCTTTGAATTCTGTGTTTCTTAGGGTATATTTGGAGTCTATCAAGGTGCAAGTAATCATGAAGAGCTGCATAATTTGATGAAAGCAACATTAATGATTCGCCGACTCAAGAAAGATGTTCTTTCTGAGCTGCCGGTGAAACGCAGGCAGCAAGTGCGTAACTCTTTCATTGCATCAATGATAATCACTTGCTACTTTATCAAATTTTGACAGTTGGAAACAACCAACTCTTGGAATAAGAAACTTTGGCTATATCTTATCTCCTGATTTGATTTCCCAAGAATAGTATTGCAACTAATACACGTGTGGTGTAGTTTTGAAGGTTTTGATAATGCACTGAATCCAGTTTTCTATATTCTCTTGCTTTTAACCGAATAGTTTGTGTTTTATTTGTTCCTACCTTTGTATTGGATTTTAATATCAAGGATTTGTAATACATAACCCGAATTCCTTTAGCTCAATCACATTACCTCTAAAAGGATAGTTTGTTTTATATTGGTCTCCTACCTTTTTAATTTAGATCTGCAAATCTTTTCAGGAAGCTTGAACTCCCCTTCATTATTATAAATTTGGTTATTTTGGATCCATGCATGGTTTATCATATGTTTTCACTTTTCCATCAATTGATCAGAAAAGTGATTGCTTCTAGGTCCAATGCATCAAGTCCTTAAATTTTGAGTCCAGTGTGAAGCCAAATGTGCCATCTTGAATGAGAAACTTGGTTTTCCACTTAAAGCTGAACCCTTATCCAACTTCATGACTAAGTATAGAGCTTCTATTCAATAGTTTGCTGTAAAATGTTTTTTTTAATCCTGTAAAGCACATTGGTTAGTATTAAACTTGCTTCAAGCTGCATTAACATTCAGTTTTTAATTTTTAAATCATTCTTTCAGCTTGTTGACTCTTAAGTAGTTGGGGTTTGATTGTTGAGATGCTCTATTTTACTTCTTACTTGCAGGTTTTCTTGGAGTTGAGTGAAGGTGATATGAAACAAATAAATGCACTGTTCCGCGAGGTGATGTGGATTTATTGTTTTTTTTTTTTTTTTCTGTTGGATACTTGTGGCATTCAAGTGGCATTTTCTTAGATACATGATTCTATTTAAATTACATCAGATTGTAATTTCTTACTCTTCTGTATGGTATTGTCAAAAATGTCTGCTTATTTTTGACATGTTCCAACTAAATGGATTAGTCCCATTGCCTATTCTTCTCTCCAGTTGGAGGTTGTGAAAAGAAAAATCAAATCATGCCAGTCCAAAGAAGAGGCTGAATTGCTCAACTTCACGGAGAAAAATCTTATTAATAAGGTACTCCGGCCATAGAATTGCATATAAGTTCCTTTTAGGATTGATTTTGTGTTAGGTTACTCTTCAACGGTACAATAATTTTATGCCACCTCATTTCGGAATGATCATTTCCTTTTTGTATGTCCATTCACTTCCCCTAGTTAAAGGATTCCGTCTTTTATGTTTCTCAATCCATGTGTTTTAATTGGACTTGTATACTTCTCAGGAGTCTGAACTTTAACTGTTCTCTTGCGTCTTGAAATATGTATGCCACTATTTCTATATTGAAATGTTTTTTTTTTTTTAATGTTCTATCTGGTACAGGAAAACTTATTACTTCAGTGAAATACGTGTTCATCAAACTTGCTAAATTGAATGCACATGTATATTTTGCTCATTTGTTGGAATCTTATTGACAATGAGTCGTATAATCAGCACATTCAACTCTGTTTGGTTAGGAAGTGTAGATGCAATACGAAGACAGATAAACGAAAAATCTTTTACATCCTGCCTCAACCAATTACTACAAGATTTTGGGAACATCGCGAAACCTATTTAGCTCATATAAATCTCTAATAATTGTGGTTCTAAGAAATCTAATCATAACAACATATGAGCATCTGCACCGAAAACAATGCAAATAAATGAACTTTGCTCACATGGGGAAATCTTGTTCTTAGTATGGCCAATGGCCATTCACCTGAGTGGTCTTTTTATTCTGTGTTTGGATACACGTGTTCTATGGTTTGGAATAAAATTGTTTTTCATTCTTTTGTTTGGTCAAGTAAGACAACTAGAATGAAATGAAACTGCCAGTGTTGACTATTGTAGTCATGTTTGTAATAAAGAACACAGTTATAGACATACTTTGTGACATTTATACTATAATTTTTCTTGAAGTAAATATTGAACTATCGTTCACAAAGTTTTTAATTGTTCTAAATATTTTTTTTTTGATATAAAACTGCACATGTAAATTCATATTTCATACGTACATATATGTGTGTGTGTGTGTGTGTGTGTGTGTGTTTGTATGTGGAAAGATAGAGATGTTTTTTTCCCCTCTTAATACTCACTTAGCTCTTCTTGTTTCCAGTTAGGAATGAAGTATCATTCATAGGGAGAAATTTAGTGGTTGTTTCTAGGAGTTCTCTATCCCCACTTGTTATGAGAACTACCAAGTAAAGGAAATAAAAGACTATTAATGGCCAGAATGACCATCTGTGCCAAACATGCAGTGAGGCTTTATTTGTAGATAAAGATCATGGAATGTAACTTATATTTGAAATGAAATTTCGAAGATAAGCTCTCAATAAGTGAGATTGCTAGTTGGTTTATTAATACCAAACCCCCAGACCAGCATTGGATACAGTCTCACAGAAATTTTGTATCTTCCTACTCATTTTCAGATTAAAAAAAGGATAAAAGAAAATGAACTGTACTAAAAAAAATGAACATCCAAATGCCATACTGAACCCCCAAGCATCCCAGAGTCATATGAGGGAAAGCTGATCATTTAGCCTAGCAAATATAACCCTGTAACTGTGCAACATTCTCAAAACAGCCACACATTCTTCCATAGTGAAAATCCAATTTTCATGTAAAACTACACCATAACAAGGAAACTTGGGTCATGAAGCTGAAATGATGTTTTATTGATCTTATTTCTGGCATTAGAGTTGTAATCGAGTCGGTTCTTCTATAGCTTACGAAGAAAGAAAATATTCCCTTTTTTTTTCCCATTCCTTTTACCTTAGGAGTCGTAAAAAACTTGGAGAACTGCGTGAAGGGTTCTCTTTAGACCATAGATGAATCATCTCTTGATTTTCTTTGTACACAAAAAACCGATAGATCTTCTGTGGATCTGTATAATATTTTAAATTTATTCTGTCTCGTGCCACTTATCTTTTTTGATTTGGCTACTGTTTTAATGTATTAATTAATTCTGTTGATATATGTTATGATTCTTGTACAACATTGATTGTTGAATTGGAAGTTTTGATCATCAAGTGGAAGCTGTAGTTTTAGATGCTAACAAAGTTGGCTTCAACAATTTGGGGCAAAAGCAATGTGGACTAACATTTCCATCCCAACTATACGCAATATTGCACATTGCCAACCAAACTATATTTGTTACACTTTATCATTCAAAATCTGCTGGTGGAATATTCCGTCGATTTCATGTGCTAAACTTATTGCACTTTGTCATCCAAACATTGCATATTTCTTGCTGTCACCTTAGTTTGAAATAAATAAATAAATAAAAGAATATAATTATGTACATGTATTTATCTTCTTCCATTTTCCTTTTTTCTTTCTTTCTTTCTGGTATGAATCCTCATAAATAAATTAAATTAATATTTGATTTAGTAAATTCACTGTCAATGAAATTATCTTTTTGTTCTATTCTTAACTTGTTGAATTATTAGTTCCATCTTTAATTTTCTTTATCTGAATTATCAAAAGACAATAATATCTTGAAAAGTAAATTTAGTCAGAACCTCTAGCAAAGTCAAAAGATAAACGGTGATTAAATTTTAACTATGCATTAGCTAATGTTATACAAATTAATATTTTAAATTTAAAATGAACAAACTCTAATACTTATTTCACTTTTACTTGAGTTTATTTTGGTATAATTCCAAGTTTGTTAAGATTCTTTTTATTTCATTTACTCCAGATTTATACTGATTCTGCTGAAGCCAAGATTCCAGCTGTTTTGGACTACTTGGGAACCATAATTGAGGTATGATGTATCAACTATGTATCCCATTTATTTTTTCCCGAGAATGCAGTAATATCAAGCTGAAATGAAGCTCAAATATTCATTAGGTTTCCTCCATCTTCCCCTATCAACAGTTCTCAATATTGTGTCAAAATGGCCATCGTAGTTTTAAACTGAATTTTTACTGACTAGAAACATATCTTGCTATTTAGTTGTAAATGGAATCATTGAATTGAATTTTCTCCTCAATAGAAATTATTTCTCTATAACTAGAAATTTATAATAGTAATTCAGGAATGTGACTTCGAGTCTTGAGAAGCTTCTGTGAGGCAGAGCTTGGACAATAATTTCAGCAGTTATTCAGAATCTGATTTTACGCTTTTGTTAGGGTTGTCGGTTGCAAATTTTCATCTGTAGGAATTATTAAATTGGGTACTTCCAGACTGTTTGAGTGCAGTAGTCGTAGATAGTATATTCGATCATACAAAACTTTATTGGTGACCCAGATTTATCAGGAGCAGCATGGCTTATCAAGTATTACACACGTTTTTGGAATAATATATGGATTGAGTGCTCTTATATCATGGACTGCATCAGGGTAATTTTGGATATAATACCATTTTCAAGGACAATAAATTGCAGTTCTGATAATAAGGTTTAACTGAGGGTTGGATATTATTCCACCGACTTTTCTGTGAATTATTCTTTGCTCTTTAGGCCGTTCGATAAGGCCGGCTCCTTGAACTTTTGGTGTGTGTGTAGTTGTTTTTGGAGTCACCCATTTTTTCATCAAGGTGTTGCTTGTTTTGATTCTGTATGTAATTGCATTCAGTTTCTTTGACATTTCCATTTCTCATTCTTGCTCATTGTCCCATAATAAGTTGTTCAGGCAGGTTGCAAGTTTCTAATATTTGCGCATCATCAACCAATGATTGACTCAATACACAAGTTTCTTCTGGTAAGATCCTAAGTTCTTATTAAAATGAAGTCACATATGCTCATATCATATTTATTGTCATTTACGTAGAAGAAGAAGGTTGGATGCATAAGGATTGATGGCAGCACACCAGCAGCATCAAGACAATCTTTAGTAATGGAATTTCAGGAAAAAGATTCGGTGAAAGCTGCAGTGGTATTGCTTATTATAATTATTTTTTAATTCGTGTTCTATTGTTGTTTCGCTATGTTCCTCCTTGCAGTATAACTTATGATTATGGTTATGCAGTTGTCCATCAAAGCTGGAGGCGTTGGCTTAACACTGACAGCAGCAAGCACAGTGATCTTCGCAGAATTATCTTGGACTCCAGGGGACATGATTCAAGCTGAAGATCGTGCTCATAGGATTGGTCAGGTAATATTTGACTCATACACTTTGATATTCCTTGGGACTTTGCCATCTAACTCTATATTTGGGTGGTTTAATATTCTTGGGTTGTTGGGGATTTTCAGACGTCGAGTATTTGAAGATTTCCAAATTTTTGATTTTGTGGTGTTTTAAAGCTGTTTCATATATTCTAGTCCGGGATAGTTACAAAAAATACCTTTGAGGTACAAAAAAACCAAGCTAACTTTCAAAAGTACAAAAATACCCCTGAGGTCTGTTTCAGCTTCAAAATTAAGGGCTAACTGTAATATTTTTATTGATATGAAGGGGGTTTTGAAATGTTTTTTGGTTTTGATGGGGGATCTCAGGGGTATTTTTTGTAATTTTGAAATTTGGGTTATTTTTGTAATTAGATCAAAACTCTAGGGGACTTTGTAATCAACCTATTTCTAGTTCTATGTTATGATTAAACTTAGTCATGTGATCCCCTTGAAGCTCGTATGATGTTTGAGTTTGGGTGGTCATAGGGCCTCCCTTGTCTCTTTGCAAGTCATCTCTGACAAATCTTTGCACAATTAATATCCTCGTTTCTGGAATTTCTGATGTTTGAGTTACTTAATGTTCTGTTGGATAAGCTTTTGTTTTGGATGAAAAGTGCTGCTTTTGTAGGTCGCATCAGTCAATATATACTATTTGTTAGCAAATGATACGGTCGATGATATTATATGGTACTTTATGTTTTTCCCTCCTTTTTTTATATAACCCATTTAACTTGTATAAAAGAGTAGAAATATTAATTAGACAGCAGTAACATGGATGACTTCTTTCAGGGATGTCCTTCAGAGCAAATTGGAAAATCTTGGTCAGGTACTTGTCCTTTCGCATTTGAGTTACTGTTAATGTTTTTTCAATAGCAGCTCTGTAACTCTTTATTTATTTTTAATTATTAAAAAAATAATGTCACCTGCTGTCTTTATTAGCCATGTATGTCAAGGGGTGTGGGAAGCTATATGTTGTTCGTGTGCTTTGTTGCACTAGATTTGGACCCTAAGAGGTGTACCGATTTATATATTCATGATATCTGACTATATTCGTAACAGTGTTATATTGTCTCATAATTAAATTCAAATGGAATATTGAATTGCTATGCAAACATAAGCTGATTGTTTGGCATTGAGTGGCTAGATGCTTGACGGCCGTGAGAATTCCCTTGAAGTTTCAGTTGATCAACCAAGCAGCAGCCCGTTGAAACAGAAGACACTGGACTCTTATATAAAGCGCTGTAATAAATCTCACTTTGATGATGAACCCAAGCACAAATATCCCAGGAATTGAACATATGCGAATTGAGATTAGTTTATTTTGTAGGGCAATTTGTATCGACATATGCGGGATTGAGAAGTTTAAACATTGAGATCCTCTAATGTTCTTTACTCTGTTTTCTTTCTAATTGCTTAGGTTATAACTACATTTTCTGATCTCTTTGTGAGATTGAATAACCAAGTAACAGAAATATCATCAATGATGTTTACTCAAATAGAATAATCACAGGAAACTGAGAGAAAAGGTGCAAAGATTAATTACTTGTACTGTTGCTCAATCTTATATGCATTCTCGAATGATGACATTGGTTTACCCTTTGAAACGCCATTTTGGATTAGGTGCATTAGAGACAAGCCTCAAACACTTGGCAATATACTGGCAACATAATTACTTAGCATTATTTGCACTTTTTCCTATTGCAAGTGCATACCTGTTCTCATATAGTTGTGGATATTGGTTGCACATTGTTTTTTCTATTGCTGATGTGAACATTTCTCCGAATTACAAGATCGAGTGGTGCGCTGATAAGACATAAAAAGTAGTTGCAAGCATATGCTTTTCCCCCGACAGTTGAGTGTTCAGTTCTCTCATTAACTGCCCCTCATCAGTAAAATGGTAAAATAGATCATTCCCTTTGTTTTGTTGAAAGAATCGATCAAAGATTTCGTTTATATTACTTCTAAGCGTTCTATTTCATGTGAAATTTAACAAGGATAGAATAGGGTGTGAAGTACAAAATATTCTTCTTTTTAAATTAAGATTTTCTTAAAACAAACTTCAAGTAAAACTAATATAATGAAACATAAATCAATGACTAAATAATTCGAACTTATTTTAATAATTGAAATTAGTATTGAATAAAGTGTTAGGTCTAAACATTGCAAGTTTTGATGATAACATTAATAGAAAATTAGGTTCTCTATTCATTTGTTTTAACAAGACTTTTAGTTGGTTGAATATAATTGCCAAAAAGAGTTAACAGTCAAGTGAAAAGGAAGTAGACAACAAATGGTGCGCACAGGAGATCAAAAGTCGACATAAACTTTTGCAACTTAAAGAACTCAACACCCGGATCAGTTGACTGCGCACTCCACGAGAGAGTCGATTAAATAGAAGTATCCCAAGTCGACTGTTAAAGTGTTAAAGTTTTCAGAGAAAGTGAGATGGAAGTCAGAACAATTGATTGAAATTTGATATTCCTTTGACCATTAGTTGTCTGTCTGGCTTAGTAAGACCGCATTAAATGCACCTACATGGCCTCGGAATAGCCGGTGGGGGCACAAGAATCCAACGAGAAGATCTATGTGTCGGAAAATCTATAGGCCGCATTATATGCTTCGATTTAGGCGGTAAAAGCCCCCAACAGTCACATTTAAACAGACTCGCCTATAAAAGGCCATTGTAGGACTCTCACTACCGATTGACCTCATAATTCTCTATCTTTATCAATTGATGATCTCAAATTCAAGTAACAATTATTCATCGTGCATATAAGGATAACACACCACATCAAGCGTGCGGTTAACCATTGTGAAACAACTGCCAACCTCTCATATCAGCTCTTGCAAGATCTTATAAGCCAAATCCTTTGAAATTAGTGATCTAAGGAGGATTAGGCCCAAAAAAGACATAGAGAAGTGATCCTAGTTGGATCAAGAAAAGCGGTTGGTGTGTTGTCAAATCACACAACATTAAATATCCTTTTTTTCACCTCAACTATTTTGTAGAAATGGCATATAAGGATCGATTCATCAGATAGCGATAAAATTATTCGTACGTAATCGACGTAATTAATTAAATATTTAATGGGTGGGCTGAGGTGGGGGTAGTTTGAAAAGACTTAATCTACTAATAAATAATACTTACCAAAGCAAAAATATAATTTAAAATACAAGCAAAACTAAGAAAATACAAAAAAAAAAAAACAAAAAAAAACAAGTGTTCCAAATTGAGAATAATTTCAATTCTTAGTTCCATTTAGTCACGTTTCGATTCAATGTTTAATATAACGCTAAACTCTCCTCTAATCCCTTGAATTCCTATTGCAAAGCCAACAACAAGTTCGGTAACCCCTATTGTTTCTTAATATTATTCAATTAAAACAAGCTCTTTAATCAAACCTATATATACGAGTGATTTACAACAATATCTTTAAATTTATAACGAAGCATTAAATACTAAAATGATGAAATTAGACTCGCAACAATTACGCATTACGAATCCTATTCTAGCATAAATCATACAAAACCCTAATCTAGTTGGCGAAACTAAGATAAAAAAATCATATAATAAAAACAATTAAATTTATAACACATAAATATCCAAGAGAGTCGAATAGAGAATACGTAACGGAGTTTAATCACAATCTCATCAAATAAGTTTCAAATGACTTCGAACCGGAACAAAAAGAACTAATTTAAACATAATCATCGTCATGAATTTATATACAAGAAAAGAAAAGAAAAGGGATAGAGAATTGGCAAACATTGCAATCGAAGAACTTCACAAAGTTGCTGCTCACAAGCACTGAGCGTTGTGTCAAGTTATAGGAATTTTTTTATCAATTTGTGTAAATTTGTGTAATTGTGCCTGTAATTGCCGAGAAGAGAAAAAGGGAGAAACTGGAGAATTAGAGTAGGTATTCATTTCATATGGTTTTTTCCCTAGGGGGGGGGGGGGGGGGGGGGGTTGACCATTTGACATAATAAACCCCTAACACATAACAAATAAGGATAACTAATTAAAATGCAAATAATATAGTCTTGCCAATGCAAGCCAAATAGGCCCAGCAACTTCTTTTTATTCAATTACTTGGGTCCCTCCCGCTTCGGCCCAGCTTCACGACCCGTCTGGAATTCTTCAACCCGACCCAGCGCCTTTTCTTCTCTTGCCCGTTCCTCATCTCCCCTTTTACCCGTAATACCAAAGGTTGGTGCTTTTTCCCAATTCGTCTCCTTTCCCTCTTCTTCCTCGCCGATTCCTTCAATCCCGGCCAAATTAGGTTTAATAATCATAACAATACCCCCGATTTTCAGATCCTTGACCGCAAGGATCTAAAGTCGGAAACTTTTTGACCACCCATTTCGTATCCTCCCAAGAAGACAATCCCAAATTAGGGTTTCCCCATTCAATCAATACTTGTGGCGACTTCTTCCCCCTTTCTGATTATGTGCCGCTGGTCTAACACCTGGTGTGGAACAATTTGGACAGCCCCATCTGAGTCAATCTCCGGTAACTTTTCGAGAGGTAAAGTTTCTGATTTTAGCTTTCCCTTTAATAAAGATACATGAAATACTAGGTGTACCTTTGAACCCTCTGGTAATTCCAATTTATATGCTACTTTTCCAATTCTCTGAATTACAGGATAAGGCCCATAATACCTGGAAGCTAGCTTCAAGTTCTTGCGAAGATGCATGGAGTTCTGCTTATAAGGCTGCAATTTGAGGTAAACTTGATCCCCTACTTCAAAAATTCTCTCTGTTCTTGATTTATTTGCATTAGTCTTCATGCGGTTCTGGGCATGCATGAGGTTTTCCTTTATCGATTTAAGCATGGTTTGTCTCTGTAACATGAGGTCCTTAGATTCTCCATTCATTGCATCCATGTAGGGTCCAGTAGATAGTAGGGGTGGGGTGTAGCCATACAGGGCTTGAAAAGGGGTCATTTTTAGGCCTGTGTGGTAGTTGGTGTTGTACCAATGCTCAGCAAGTGATAGCCATTTAACCCACTGCCTAGGTGTAGTACTAGTCATGCATCTCAAGTAGTTTTGTAGGCATTGATTCAGCCTTTCAGTTTGCCCATCTGTCTGGGGATGGTAGGCTGAAGATAGGTTAAGTTGAACCCCTAATAGTTTAAACAGGTCTTTCCAAAATGTACTTGTAAAAATCTTGTCCCTATCTGATATAATACTCACTGGTAGGCCATGCAACTTGTAAATAGTATCTAGGAATACCTTGGATAAAGACTGAGCAGTGTAAGGGTGTGATAAAGCTAGGAAGTGCCCATATTTGGTAAACCTGTCAACTATCACCCAAATTACATCTTTACCCCCTGACTTTGGTAACCCCTCTATAAAATCCATTGAGATGTGGATCCATGCTTGCTCTGGGATGGGTAGGGGCTGTAGCAACCCAGGATGGCTATCATGGTCTGGTTTATTCCTCATGCACACATCACAAGACTGCACCATTTTAATAACATCACCCTTCATTTTTGGCCAAAAGAAAACACCCTTCAATCTCATATAGGTCCCATTTATCCTAGAGTGACCACCATAAGCAGACTCATGCATTACTGATAGTATGTGTTTCCTCACTGTGTCATCTTGTCCAACCATTAACCTGCCCTTATACCTGATGATTCCCCCATTGATTGTGTACTCAGGAAAGAGGGTAGGGTTTAGACTCTTTCTAGCTAGAATTTTGTTACAAAAGGGGTCCTTGGTATAGGTTGATGTTACCTCTTGCACCCACATTGGAACCACAAGGCTAATAGCCTCACAACTCTCCATGTCCTCACCTCTCCTTGATAGTTCATCTGCTGCTTTGTTCTCAACCCCTTTCTTGTACTATATTTCATAGTTGTTTCGACCTGAAATAGGACGTCCAGGAAAACGCCTGAAATCTGGAACACCCGCTTGATCTGCACCACAGAAACGAGTCAGGAAGGACCACCGGTGGTTTTCCGGTGGAAACCTCTCCGATGCTTAAGTCAGTAAGCGTTGAGGTGTATTTTCAGAAAGATAAGAAGTAAAGCGCGTGTGAACATACCTCTTACTGCCCCCAAGTTGGGGTATTTATATCTTACCCCGGTGGGGACCCCAGCCGGGATCTCGGGAACACGTGCCGCAAACCATGGGCCGTTTTATGAAATATATTCGGAACAAGTGGTCCCACTTGTTCCCTCTCGGGTAAGCTGGTGGCCAGGTCTGTTTAGACCCACTCTGGTTCTGATTGTTATCGGTGTCGTTTCTTCTCTTATTCCAGGTCTGTCAGGCACATATATGGGTTCTTCCTGGTGGGGGACCCCCTCTTCCGGGATCTCGGGAACATGGTCCCTGAATTAAGGGCCATTCAGTTAGCGGATTCTGACAAGTGGTCCCTACTTGTCTTTTTAGTCCAAACCTCAAGCAGGTCTGGCCCGGAGTCCATTTTCTCCGAAAGAGCTTTGACCACTTTTCCTTCACGCCAATTCGTCCCCTCCTATCTGCTACCGATTTCAGGTCTACCTCAATCCAGGCCTGACCAATATGGCCCTATCAACTCCTCCCCCCCAAAAAGGGTTGAGGTAGAGCTAGCAAGCGGGGCCCCACATCTTTTAGTGCTTCTCGTACTGGCCCGAATTCCCAGAGATACGCCAAAGTGGCCAGAACTAATTATTGGCYTTTAGTGGCGTCTCACGTTCACCCATCAGGCTACTGTACCGCCACGTTTCCCCACGCGCATGCCTAGTCAGCCCTAGTTAGGGTCCCAAACGCTTCAACTTATCCTCTGGGGCCCTATTCGCCTGCCCGCATTAAATGCTCAAATCCCATCAAATCCCTCTTTTCTCGATTTCCTCATTTTGAAATCATTCGCTTTGCTTTTTATTCRCGCCGGCTTCATTTTCACTTCTCCACTTTTTCACTTCCTGTTTTTCCTTCTCCCCTTTTCCCCCAGCTTTTGCGACTCCGTCTCTTCCAATACTCCGGTGAACTCCTCCCTACTATTTCTCAATTATTCCGACGATCCTCTTGAGTCAGGTACCCTTCTTCACTCTTTCCTTTTTATTTTCATAATGTCATCTTCTCCAGAAATTAGGGTTACTCCTTCTCTCTCACTCGCCCTCCCCGAAGTGGCAGTAACTCCTTCTCCTCCGCCGCTCGCAATTTCAGAGGCGGCGGAAGCTTCCGCTATTCTAGAGGAGGCTGCGGCCTCACGATCTTCCTCACCGGATCCTCCGGAGGTGGCGGAGGCTCTCTCCCCTCCATCCAACGCTCCGGCGCCTATGGCCACCTCTTCGTTGGGGGGTGTGGTGTATCCTCCGCCGCTCCTTGATTATCCTAAGATCAACTCCATTCTTAGCCAAAGCTCCGTAGATGAGCTTAAGTATAAGTACGGCATTAAGGACCCTTATGATCCCTACACCCCTCGAGCCGGCACCTTGGCCTGCCAGGCCCCGGCAGGTCGGGTAGCCTTCTATGCCGACCAATTCCATGCAGGCCTGCGTTTGCCTGTTCATCCCATGATGTTGGAAATTGCTCAGATGTACAAAATCCCCATCTTTCAATTTTCCCCTAATTCTTTCCGCATCATGGCATGTTACAATCTGGCCATGCGCTACGCCGGCCAGGACCCTACAGCCCTGGTTTTTTATCAGCTCTTCTTAGCGAAGAGCCTTCCACCCGACTGTTTTTACCTTACTGCTCGGCCCGGAGTCCATTTCATCCACAAACTTCCAACTTCCCATAAGTCCTGGCGCAAAAAATTCTTTTTTGTTCATTGCGAGGGGGACTGGGGTTTTGACCCTAACCCTATTGATAGCTTACCCTCTTATCCGCCTTCGACTGCGGCGACTAGGCCTCCCCGTATTCAGAGAATAGTGGCAACCCTGAATGCCAATCCGATTAATGTGACAGAATTCCTCACTCCCTCAGTCTTGCAAACCTTTAATGAGACCTGCGAGATAGGTCTTTTGCCCTCCGGGATTGGTAAAAGAGGCCTCCTTATCTTGATATCGCTGCATCATATTTTGCCATTCCATGCATCTAACCTTTGTCTTCCTATTTTAGAAAGGATGATGCGTTTGTTGTTCGAGGCTACCGACAGAGAAGGCGTCGCAGCTGACTCGATTACGCCAACCCGGGAGATAAGTGGAGCTAGCGCACCCCAGGCTCAGAGTTCCCCTGCAGCCGCCCCACCAGTACGCCCGCGGTCAGTTAGACAGGTCATCTCGGACTCGGAGGAAGAGGAAATGCCTCTTACTAAAAGGCCTCGGTCCAGCCGAGGCCGAGGCATAGTTATTTCAGGCAACCCTGCTCCCGCTCCGGCCGCAGCTCCGGCGGCCCCCACTGTGCGCAGCTCTGGTCTTCCTCGACGGACCTCAGTTTTAAACTGTTCTGGAGACGTAGCGGTTCGCCACGTGAGTGGCCAATGTTCCCCCGAAGACCTGCGAGTTTTGGAGCAGCTGAGTGATCGGGAGCTACTGGAATCCTGGTGCCAGGACGAGGCTCGGGTATGCTACCCTTTATTTTCTTTTCTCCTTCTTCTTCCTTCCCTTTTTCATTTTGCATCCTTTCAAAGTTTTGACACCTTTTCAAATCTTTTCTCAGGC
>BMAC01001072.1:344690-361323 GCA_014905375.1 Phtheirospermum japonicum
TCCCATTAAGACTAGTACTTAGTGTATGTGGACCGCATCTCATCGGTCACGGTGTCTGGACATCGACATACATAAGTAGGTGCTCATAAGATGAGTTCACTGAACTCCCTCACCTAGAAATCTCTAAGTGGTTCCCACTCATCGAGTAGATGATTTCTATGGTATAGCGTACAACATTAATCCTTAAGACCCAGACCTCACCGTGACTTCACTAGAGGACAGGCTATGTTGTGACCTGTCTCTGTGTCTCTTTGGAGGCCAATCAAAAGGGGCAACGTTACACATAGTCGGGAATCTAGTGGGAAGTCTGTGCATGGTAGTAGGGGATTCGGACACGCAATAGATAAGTCATGGATGTCCTGTGTGTTCTGATGGTTGATAAATCCTCGGAGTCTCTGGCCAGAGCTGATAGTGGGGTGTTTAGAGAAATGTGTTTCTCTAAGTCACACACGAACGGATTATCTTGAACCTAGAACGTACACACAGTTATTGAACTAGAAAGAGGTCTCGATGAACCAATACCTCTTGTTCAATCGGGACATAGATCGTGAAGGGATCGTACTGTACATATAAGCTGTATCACAAGGTTCTTGCAGGCACTTCATTTGTATCTAGGGAATTATGATGCGTTGTTGCTAGGCGCCTCTCATAATTCGTTGGGTTCTGGTTTGACCAGTGATTAAGTAAAAATGAGTTTTATTTAATCAGGGACTCTAAGGGACGAGTTCATATAAGAATAATGTGTTGTTCGAATCACAATGTGTTGTGAACCCACGGCTAGCTTACACCTGAACCATTGAGGGTCACACCACGTGTTTCCTGATTATTGAAAACGATAGCTAGAAATTAATTGTTAATTTTAGCATAGTTAGATATCAATATGATTGAATCTAAGGTTCATAATTGTGATTATGAATTGAGAAAAATACGAGAAAGTTATTCTGGACGCGAAAATATAATTGTTATATTTTTCGGAGTTATCGTTTGTGAGAAATGATTTAATTCCAATGGGTTTTTGATTTAAAATTGGGTCGGCCCAATAAGCCTTTAAAGTTATTGGGCCGGTGCTATTTTAATTAAAAAAGGCTTGGTTTTATTTTTTGGGAATAGGGCTTGAGCCGCTTTGAATTAAAAAAAAAAAACTTTTGAAAAATAGAAAAAGAAAAAGAAGTTTTAAAGAAGAGAAAGGAGACGGAAATTTTGAAGAACACGGCTTTTAAAAGGTTCAGCAAAACCCTAGCCCTTCCTCCCACTTTCGGCCGTCGTTGCTTGCCACCGGCCGCCGCCGCACCGAAACGTTCGTTCCTCGTATTTTCTCCGTCGTTCTCGAGCTCTCGACGTATCTAGTGCTTCGTCGCGAGAAGATCGGGTAATTCGGTGTGTGACACCAATTCGTCGGAGACGCGTCGCAGCCGCCGGACCTCCGCCTTCGTGGACGTAGCCATTGCCGCGTCGCAGCCCTCCCCGAGCAATCGCCACTGGCCGAGAGAGACAAGACAGCTTCCGACGTCACACTGCTTCTGCTGCCGCTCCGAACCCCAGCTTGCCTGCAACCATCGCCACCGCACAGCTGCTGTGCGGTTCCGACTGCCGACTATCGCAACGATCTCCGTACGGTTTCAGTCAAGCCGCAGTCGCCGGATTTCCAGCCGGAGTTGCCGCTCCCGCAGGCGCCCTTTACCTGCTGCTGTCGCCACCAGCGCCTCCTGTTGTCGCCTCGTCGCCGAAGGAGACAGGCTGCTCCCCGACAGCTCCCAGCGTGCCCGCCGACGCTTCGTTCCGAGCCTGTCCGTCTCCGCCGCACCATTGCTGTGCCGCCCCGACAGCCCCGACTGCCGTAACCAGTCGCTCCGCGTCGCTCCTCTGCCGTGCCTCCTTGCCGCTTCGTCGCCGGAGCTGCTCCTCATCCGTTGTGAGGTACAATGGCCGATCCTGTTATACATATATATATGCGATATAATTGTATGTTGTGTTTCATATGATATATATGTCCATAGTTTTAATATGGGTGATGCATTTGTATATATATATATATATATATATATATATATATATATATATATATATATATATATAGTATATGCATGCTGAGGACATATATGTATTATATATGCATGTGTGTATGCTGTATGGTTAATGAATATATATAATATATGCATGCATTGTGATGTTTTTATATATATATATATATATATATATATATATATAAATATATGCATGTATGCTAAACAACACACACACACACACACACACACACACACACACACACACCACACAATATATATATATATATATATATTAAATATGTGTATATAATTAATATGTTAATATATAAATATAATTGTTATATATATGATTAATATATTAATATAAATATATATAATTGTTATATATATGTTTAAGATATTAAATAGAAACTTGTCATGCTCGTTCGATATTACGAAAATCGAATTGTTTCTTTGAAAAGCAACTTATAGCATTATTTGAATCAATTGAAATTAAAATGGGCCGTCGTCAATTGAATTCGATTCATTTAAAAACTTTTGTTTTCCGCTGCGCGACGGCACCATCAAATCCCAACACACAGCTCCTACTCCATACCCACTGGCATCAGTTTCTAAGGTAAAAGGTTTGGTGTAGTCAGGTAGAGCTAGGACAGGTGTAGTGCTCATGGCTTTCTTCAGTTGTTGAAAAGCTTCTTCAGCCTCAGCTCCCCAGTTAAAATGATTTTTCTTTAGTAAATTGGTGAGGGGTCTACAAATAACTCCATACCCCTTGACAATCCTTTTGTAGTAACCAGTCAGCCCTAAGAAACTCCTCAACTGCTTAACAGTCTAGGTTTAGGCCAATTGACCATGCATTCTACCTTCTGAGGATCTGTGGATACCCCTTCTGCAGATATGATGTGCCCTAGATACTCAATCTGCTGTTCACCAAACTGGCATTTGCTCCTCTTAGCAAACAGTGTGTTCTTCCTCAATAGGGTCAGTACCACTTCAAAGTGCTTTAGGTGTGCTTCCTTCTCCCTGCTGTATATTAGTATGTCATCAAAGAAGACAAGGACATATTTCCTCAGACAATCCTTAAAAACCTAGTTCATTAGAGACTGAAAAGTGGCAGGGGCATTACACAGCCCAAATGGCATCACCAGAAACTCAAAGTGACCATGATGTGTGCTAAATGCTGTTAGATATCTGTGCTCAGGTTTCATTAAAATCTGGAAATATCCTGACCTTAAATCTATTTTTGAAAAATACTTAGCTCCAACTAGTTCATCCAGCAGCTCTTCAATGATGGGGATAGGATAGTCATGTTTCACTGTTAGTTCATTAAGATACCTGTAGTCCACACACATTCTCCAGGTTGCATCCTTCTTCTTAACCAGAAGCACAGGTGAGGCAAATGGGCTTTTGCTATTCTGAATAATTCCTGAGTCCAATAACTCTTGCACAATTCTCTCAATCTCATCCTTATGATTATGTGATGTCCTGTAGGGATATTGATGTTTAGGTACACTCCCTGGTTTAAGGATTATCTGGTGCTCCACACCTCTACTAGGTGGCAACCCTTCAAGTTCTCCAAACACATCCTCATATTCTCCAAGTAAGTTATGCAACTCCTTATCCTCCTTAAGGTTGGGTCAGATGGGGTGCAACAGATACACCCCTTCCACCTGTTCTTCAAAGTCATTGTGTAGCAATTGAAATAGGGAATGTTCTGTGATTAGTTGGCATTGGTGTGTGTCAGTTAAGGCCTTTAGCCTGATCCTCTTTCCTCCAAGGTTCACAGAGACTGACATGTCATCATAATCTAGCTCTATAGGGGTATTCTTCTTAAGCCAGTCACCTCCAAGAATAAGATCACACCCCTCATGTTTTAGAAGCCTTAGGGGATATCTGAACAAATAGTTCTGCATTGTCCAACTGAACCCCACTGCTTGTTGGGAGCTCAGTAGCTTTTGTCCATTGGCTACCCTAACCATAATGGGTTTGGTGGGCCCCAATTCACATCCTAGCTCCTTGGCAGTCTCTTCCTTAATAAAGCTCAGTGTACTACCAGAGTCCAACAGTACATGCAGTTGTTTTTCCCCACAATACCCTACAAACCTCATGGTTGTGGGGCCATTTCCTCCCACAATGGAGTTAAGTGACATTTGTACTTCCTCAATAAGATCCACTTCCTTCTCAAGTTCTGCACCGATAGGGGTTGAATTAAGGTAGGCCAGGTCCTCTTCCTCTGACATCATCATGTAATTGATCCTGTGTTTGCATCTATGTCCCACTATAAATTTCTCATCACAATTATAGCAAAGTCCTTTCTCCCTTCTTGCTGCCATCTCAGCTGATGAAAGTAACTTTGGTGGGGGGGAACATTAGGATTATTGGGCACCATGGTTCTCTGATTAGGGTAAGTGGCAGGAGAAAAATTCCTGTTGGGTCCTTTAACCCTCTTGGTGATAGCTTCCAAGGTCATCCACTGTTTCCTTCCCAGATATATGGTTTGTTGTAGGGTGTTAGGCTCAAACATGTTCACAAAGGCCTGCAAATCCTCATTCAAGCCACTAATGAAACTTGCTATAAAATACTCCTCAGTATACCCCTTTTGATTTAGCATTAGCATACAAGCCCTTAGTTCTTCAAGTTTCTCCACATAATCTGCATATGAACCTCCTTATTTCAGTTTGTTAAACTCTCCAATAATCTTAGTTTCTCTCAGTTCATCAAACTTAGCAGAAACCAACTCTATAAACCTTTGCCATATGAGGTCATTATCCTCTGAATTGWAATTTTGAAACCACTGGGCAGCCTTCCCTTCAAAGTGCATGGTGGCCAGAGTTACCCTCTGTGTTTCTGGGATGTTGGGTATTAYTTTAAAATACCCATTGCATTTGAGTATCCAGCTCCTAGGGTTTGACCCATCAAATCTGGGGAAGTCAATTTTGGGCAAGGGGCTGATTATCTGGGGGTTGGTTGCTCTGTAATTAACTTGTGTCTTGCTGTTTGTGGTCTTGACTGACTGCCCTCATGGAGAGGGTTAGAGAAAGGGGATCCCAGAATGGATTCATCATCAACTGTTGCTTTGCCCTTGTTCATATTGAGGAGCTGCAATTGCATAGCTGCTAGGGTTTGTGTGAGGTGATCAAGCTTGTCCATAAACCCTGTTTTTAACTCCTGCATCTCAACTTTTATACCATGGAATTGTTCTTGAGTCTCTTGCTCTTTTGCTGTTCTCTTTAGATTTTCAGATTGTAAGTTGAACTCTAATTTCTTTTGCATTTCTTGCAATCTTTCAGTCGAGTACCATCAGCCATGGCCAAGGAAGGATGGGCTCTGATACCAAATGTTAAGTTATAGGAATTTTTGATCAATTTGTGTAATTGTGCCTGTAATTGCCGAGAAGAGAAAAAGGGAGAAACTGGAGAATTAGAGAGAATTTGATAGGTAGGAAAAGATATGTATTATCATGCTTGTTCATTTCATATGGTTTTTCCCTATTTATAAACGGGGGTGGGGGTGCCGTAGTCTGGTTGGACTTCCGAGAATTATTACTACATTCTCAGACGGACTTTCTTTTCCTAATTGTTTWGAATTCACTTGACAGAGATGCCAGGGCAAGATAAATTTTCAGTGATAGATAAATCAATGTTCAATTAAAAAAGTAATATTTTTCTCGTAATAAAGTAATAAACCTCGAGTAAATAAATGAATGATCATTACAAATCAATGTTTCTTTAAGAATAAAGAAATAAAACTCGAGTGAGTACGAACAAATTTAATTAACGAACATTGTATTTGTTAAAGTTAAATTTTCAATGACAAATAAATAAATGAATGTTCAGTTAAAAAAATCAATGTTTCTTTAAGAATAAAGTAATAAAACTCGAGTAAAAACTATAGGGCCTGTTTGGAATTCAAAATTCTGGTATTCAAAATCTTGAAGTATTCAAAATTCTGGATCAAAAACCATTTTTTTTTTTTACTATTAGTGTCAAACCATATCTGAAAATTAGATTATAATGTATTATTTTATTGTATATGATGTCAAATCATGTCCAAAAATTGAATGTTTTGGAGGGGGGGAGGGGACCATTTGACATAATAAACCCTAACACATAACAAATAAGGATAACTAATTAAAATGCAAATAATATAGTCTTGCCAATGCAAGCCAAATAGGCCCAGCAGCTTCTTTTTATTCAATTACTTGGGTCCCTCCCGCTTCGGCCCAGCTTCACGACCCGTCTGGAATTCTTCAACCCGACCCAGCGCCTTTTCTTTTCTTGCCCGTTCCTCATCTCCCCTTTTACCCGTAATACCAAAGGTTGGTGCTTTTTCCCAATTCGTCTCCTTTCCCTCTTCTTCCTCGCCGATTCCTTCAATCCCGGCCAAATTAGGTTTAATAATCATAACACGTTGCATTCTGTCCTGCTCACAATCTGCTCATCATGTGTCTTCGTGTTCTGCCGTTTTTCTGTCTGAATCTGCTTGTGATCTGGTGTTTTTTTTTTTTTTCGTTCGAATCTGCTCACATATATGCCTTATATCAGCTGTCTAGGGCTCCCTGCATGCAGTGTGTATGTTTTAAAATCGCTGGAGATGGGCTGTTTTCTGGGGCCAGAGCTGTGTAATTTCCAAATCTGAGCTGGCACTGGTACCACAATGTGGAAGAAAAATCCAGTGCGGACTGCCTTCTTCGGATTTTCGGCCCAATATCTATGTAACTCCGTTCGCAGGCCTACACTCGCCCATATCAGCCCATACTTCAAAATCGCTGAAATAAACATTTTTCAATATTAAAATATCATAGATCAAATGTGCCGATAAGAAAAAATATCAACGACGTAAATAAATAAAATGCATATAAGCCTATGATTCTAAACTAAAAACATGCACAAATTTCTACTTATCAAATCCCCCCACACTTAAATTCTTTCTTGTCCTCAAGCAAATAAATAGTACAAAACACGGGCAGCACAAATTTTAAAACAAAAGCAAACATGAATATCATCTTGACAATTTGATCAACAAATACCACATGGGATCCACGCCTTACTCACCGAATACACTCAAAACTCTAAAGTGTATAGGCTAAATATATATGTGAACTCTCACGTCAATATACATTAGGTTTATGCCATAAGCTTGCACAAATCTATCACGCTACAAAAGCATAAGAATCCAAGGGCTGCAGGGGTTGTAATGGGGCTTAGGTAAGGTTGGATAGGGGATAAGAGAATAATAAAATCGAAGAAATTGTAACCCCTCCTAATACATACTACTTACTCCTAAAAAGAAATAAATATAAAAAAAAAAAAAAAAAAATTACATGTACATGGCAAAACACTCCTTATCTCCTCACACCCGACTAAGAAATTTGATGGATCATTGATTAACAAATCAAAGCCCATAGCACTGTCGACGACTCCAGCCCATTCATGGCGTGGGCCGATGGATTTCTTCAGGGAAATATACATCAATATCAGATTTTGTGAATGATTTGCTTTTCTTTTCTTCTATTTTGCTATTTTATCATTTCTTTTTCTTTTTATGTTTTTTTTCCCTATTTTTGTTCTCTGTTTTTCTTCCTTTTTTAATGGCCGTAGGGTCTAAGAGAGGAAATAATAAAAACCTAAAAGGTATAATCTAAAATCAACAAAAACCTAAAAGCTATGAATTAAAATTAATTTAAAAATGGATAAATAGAGTGCACAATTTCTTCGATTAAGGGATCAAATCGGGATAAACCAAGAAAAATGATATATTATTGCTTGTAACTTGGCTAATATTCAAGAAAAAGGCAGAGGCTCGAAATTGGTATACTAAGGGATATTTAAGTTAGGTTTTACAAGTGAAAGGCCAAGTTACCAAGAAATTGGTTTTAACCTAAATACACTTACTTGAATTTAAACGCTCTGTACTTCACTAAATAAATTAATGAAGACGTGTACATCAATGCAAGCTCTAACAGAACCGATCAAGGTAAAACCGCACAATCAAATCATATGTATTATATGCTCATAAGCTCAAGTCTCACAAAAAATTAAGGTTATTCATTTTAAATCCAAGTGGTTTAATAAGCCCTTTTTATTTTTTGCTTTTGTATTTTTTTTTTTCCCTTCAAAACAAAAAAAAGACAATGAAAACGTGCTAAAACAAGTAAACGTGAATCTAGTTTTTTTTTTTTGTTTTGTTTTGTTTTTGTAAAATGCAAACTATATGCTCAATGCAAATTCAATCTTATGATACAAAATCCACACAAACCATATGATTCCCTCCACACTTAAACTGATTATGTCCCAATAATCATCAAATAACTCAATCAACGCAAAAATCAGTTTTAAGATAAATAAGAAAAGCATACGTTGAGTGTAGAAATCACTGGATCAATGCCACTGGGAGCGAGGACGCTGCTGCATCCCCAAATGTTGTGTCGCCAGCTACTCCGTAAGCTCAACCACTTTTGCCTGGAGGTCGTGTTGCCCCTGTTCAAGCTGCTCAATCCTCTTTCGAAAGTCTACTTCGACATTGGAAATGCCATGCGAACTATATTTATCCTGGGCAGGCTGTGGTACAGGTAGTGACTGCATCGGTTGCACACCGAAAGGTGTTTCTGGAAGCATTGGCTGAATCATCTTCAGGTTAGCCTCGCCAAGAGGAATGGTGTACTCGATTTGTTTCGATTATCCACAGGAACGTCCCCTTTCGGTTTCAGAGCACCCCCATTTTAGCCAAAAAGGTTTTATCCAGCTTTTGCACATCACCTATTGGAATTCTTTGGCCGAGATCAATCCCCTCATGCCGGGCTATTGCGGTCACAAATCCACCAACACAAATTTGGATTTGCTTGGAATGTCCATCAAGTGTTTGACAATATCCAATTCTCTGTGACATCATTGTCCCGTCTCGCATAAATCATATGTACTTCAAATGCTAGAACCTTGTTCTGGCCCCTAGATTTTCCCATAACTATACAGGCCATCAATTGTTGAATATAGCGAAGCACTGGATTTCGTATGCGGGCCAACGGTGAAGATCCTCCATCAAGCAGGCCAGCATTATAGGTAATCATATTCCAAATTTCACCATCAAATTTTAGATTTTCCTCAAACTCCTCACTGAGGAGACCAAACACATCAGCAAACTTCTCAATACCCCATTCAAATCATTACCACCTAGACCTCAAAATTTCCCCAATTTCCCTTCATAATTTTTCGCTAACTTAACACATCTAACAATTTCATCAAATCATCGGAAAGTCTTAAACGCTACAATAGATCTATATCAACATATATAGAGGGAGTTACCGTTCGTTTCTTAAGATTTTTAAATATCCTGGCTTAGTGAACGGAAACGAATGATACGCCATGCATTCGGCATATACCCTCGAGCAAACCACTACTTGACATGGAGTTGGCCGGAATAGGAGGCGTGGGTGCTGGCAGTGTAGCGTTCTCCTCAGGCGGCTGGGAAGTGGACGGTGATGTTGGCGGCGACGGCTCATCGTCGAGCCCACCGAGCGCTGGTGATGATCTAGAATCAGAAACCTTTCTCTTCTTACCCCCCATTTTTGCCATATTTAATTAAATTAACCCCTGTGTTTACACATATTAGGGCATGTCGGTGTCGATTATTGGGGAATCGGCAGTCACGGGGGTGGTTCGGTGCACGCGAAGACAACGCATCGAAGTGCACATCGGCTAATAGCAAATTGTGACGGTGGTGGGTTTGTTGAGGAAGGAGTAACGCGGTGTAGATGATTAGCAGCGGTGATGGCTCGGTGTAGTTTCAATCGATCGCTCCAAATTTCTTCAGTTGAGAGTGGGGTGAATTCTTTTTTTTAATAAAGTGTGAAATCTATATTAAAAAGAAGAAAATCGTTCTCAATCTTTGATTAAAGACATTTGTTCAGGCTCGTTTAAAATCTCACGAGGTAACCCTTGTGGGAAAAATCCCTTTAGAGGAAAGAGTACCCTCCCCACACTAGAACGGATCAAGCAAATAAAAACTTTAAAAGCCACAAACCGACTAAAAGTAAAATCAAGTTACAACAAGCAAGTCGTGATCTATAAAGCAACAATACCAAGGTCCTCTACCAAACCGAGATTAAACCGCCATCCGAGGGGATGATATCCTTATCGTGATGAACAGAACTCCGTTTTATCCAAAATATCATCGTTCACAAGATCTAAGAGGAATGTTGGAGGTGACGTAAACCAGTCGTAACAAGGAGAATCGGATTTGAAAAGCACATCAGCAGCGCGATTTCCTTCTCGATAAACATGCAAAACCATGAATTCGATCAAGGTAGTGAGAAAAAGAATCTGACGCCACTGAGCCAGGAAGCGCCAAGGGACATCCAGACTATGAGTAACATCTTACTAACTAATCTAACATTTGAGATGGGTTCTCCAGGGATTGTGAATCATTAGCGATCTCACATAATCTTGTACTATATGTAGAGACATCCTCTTCCATACGTAAACTCTCAAATCTAGTTGTGATCATATGGTGCCTAGTAAGTCTAATGCTCGCAGACCCCTCACAATGGAGCTGTAGGGCATCTCATGCTTTTTTTGACAGTGACAAAGTTCGAGACAATGCGAAACATGTTCGAATCTATTGCATAAAAAATTGCAAAAAGTGCTTTAGAATCATACTACTATCAAGATGATCATTTAATGTCCACAACATCTCATCTTGAGGCCTAAGATCACCATCCGCATCAACACGTTGCGTAGTTATCCACTTGTGAAGTACAATAGACCATTTTTGCTCATCAATTGATTTGATGTAGATAAGTATCTTGACTTTCCAAGTTTCGTAGTTAGATCATCAAGGATCGTGGGACGAGTACCGTACTCACCCAACTGTGAATTCATAAGTTTGCAAAAAAGGATCGACACTTAGTGAAATCAAGTGCCGACTTTAATACCACTCGAATGAATAGTAGAACTCTATTCACAGTTTTAGTTAAAATAAAACGTGCGTTGTAAAGAGTATAATATATATAGTAGCAAAAAATAAAAGACACACGTATAAATTTTTAACTATAAGAATAATTTATTCTTATAGTCGAGCCAATAGGGCGAAAAACTTTACTATTAAAACTTGCATTTCAATTATTACAAAAACCGTAATCCACTAAGTAAAGATAAATTAAAAATTCCTTAAAAGTAGATATGATCTAAATAAGTATAACTCTTCTAAAAATTAAGAATCACAATCAAAAGATTGGATTTTAACGAAACAATGCAAGAAAATAATTCTGGCTGAAAAATGTTATGTTGGATGCTGGTGGCATTCTCCGTCGCATCCATATTCAGGCAAGAACTGCAGTAAGAATAAAATTTGCTCTTAATTGATTTAGCTTCAATATTTCTCTTTGAGTGCTTAAATCATTTGTGAGCAATCCTCATCTTTATATAGACACACCTTGCTTGTGTAATAGACCTTCAAAATAAGAAAAAAAGATATATACAAAATAAAACAAGTAAATATCATTAATGGGAAATAAGATCAAATCTATAGATTACTAATAATATTACTAGCCTCTTTTCCAAGAAAAAAGATATATATAATATATTGTAGATAAATAATAATATAAGAAAGATAAAATCTTACACTCCTAAATAATATAAACTGCAATATATAAATTCTATAAGAAAAAAAAAAAGAGAATTACAACCTAATATAAAACTGAATAATATACATGATAATTATCAAACATGATAAATATCAAATTTCTTCAAAATAATTAAATCTTCACAAGAAAATCAAAACATTAGATAAGATAAAATAAGTCATTTATAAACAAAGTATTTGGAAAATACGTTACTCAACACTTATACAAATATAAAACATTTATTAGGGTTTAACAACAATATCAACTTTCTGCGCATCCACACTCGCCTATGGTCGTGTACTGAGTTTTTGCGAGTTTGAACTATCCTATTAATTGTTGGAAAAATATATAGAGAAATAAAATTTAAAAAATAAAATACAAGAAAATAAGTAAATTTAAAATGAAAATAACTCATTTCATTAAGTTCGACAAAATGAAAAACAAAACTTCCAACAATCTTCCGCTTAGCAGTGGTGCTCTCCTCTTTCGGTCATTGATAAGTTATTGTTGGTTTTTTAGTTTATACGGTAGCTAAATTAAACTTTTAAAAAATGACATTTAAACTCAAATTATTCTAAATTAGTAACTTATCAATGAAATTTAACCTGCTTCTTAAAGATTTATTCTCACTTTAGAAATTATGGAACTAAATGTGCTCATTTTGTACATGATTAGACTTTTATTTTTTTATTTTTACTTTCATCTCCATTTTTTTTCTTACTAACTTGGTGGGGTAATTTATATTGCTTATCTGGTATATGGTTCAGGTTTACCAAGTCTAAGGTAAAGATAAATATGGCTACATCATCTGTTTTGTAAGTTAAACAAAAAAATTTTTTTTACTTACATTTCACTTGTGAAATCATAGATTTGACAAAAATTCCTTTTAAAGAGTCGCCCAAACCAATGGGTTGCTGCCAATTCATTAAGTGCACTAAAACGAAAATAGAAAAATCACATAATCCACTGCTTATGTACCACTGATCTACTCTCTCAGTTGTGGATGTTTTTTAATTTTTGTATTCTTTAATACTTTTGTTAATAAATAAATTAAACTTGCAAGAAATAGTTTTTATGCAATTGTGTACCTTGGTAGCATATCTATAATATTTAACTGCACTTCTTAATGCTTTTTCATACAAGGTATTTTTAGCAGATTCATTCCTTATTAGATTTAACTAGAACAACTCTGTAGTATTGAGGTCCACATAGGTGTAACAAGTGCAAATTGCTGATGACGAACTTCATACAAACCGCTTATCATACTTATTGGTTCTCTGCCCACAACAAGGCATGAAGGTGTAATAGCCGTATGCGTGCATCATTCCAATCACTTGTGAAAGAAAACTAGCTAGACACATCATCGACGACAAGTCCGTTCAAGGCAAACATTTGAACAACGATCAATTATATTGTCAACGTGATAGTGCTCATCTAAGGCACAAACGTCATGAATGAACTTTGTTCTTTATTTTTTCTCTCTTCTTTGTGGCTAACTAATTACAAACTGGAATTTCTTGTTTACTTCTCATGTGGCTAAAATTTTAAAAACCCAATCCACTCTAACTCTTCTCTTGGATTTCTTTTAAATGGTAATGATTTTTCCCCTAAAATAATTAACTTACCAAGTCTCTATTTGGTTTGTTTCATTTTTAGCCAATGTTATGTGATTTTTTTTATTACTAATTTGTATGAATCTCAGGTGATTCCTAATGTTAGAACAATAGAAGCATTTGTTGTAGAAGAGATTTGTACGACTTGAATGTCTAAGGGCTTGTTCGAACTAGCATTCATCGGTTGTGATTCTGAATCCTGGTATTTAAAATTTTGGGGTATTTAGAATTCTGTAAATAGTAGAAATTATTGAATCATATCTGAAAAGTAGATGATAATATATTATTATATGGGCGCGGATATACGCACACTATTTTTTTATTAGTTAACCCCATTAAAAAATAATTTCATTAAAATGCCAAAATTGTCCTAAAATTTTAAACATCCCAACTTCACCTTCTTCAACCCTTCACCACCACCATCTTCCGCCACCACCTCCATTACCGTCACCACCGCCACCACGGCCGCAACCACCTTCAATATTCAGACTATAATCAAATTTTATGAGATATTCTCTGGCCGACTTTTCAATATTCGGACTATAATTACAAAACTTTAGGAATTTGATTTCTCAAAGTAATAAAAAAAAAAAAGAATAAATAAAATTGACTATTCCTTTTGATAAAAGTCGAGTGAATCGGCGAGAGGGATAATGGATTGGAATTATGGTTGCCACCTGGTTCAAAGTTCAACTGTTGCTTTAATATCTCAAAAAAGAAAAAAAAACGAAAGAAAGAAAGAACTAGCTATGGACTAGATTGATTGCTTCTACGGGCTCTTTGTCTATCTATCTATCCAAAACAGTGATTGTGACGAGTAATTACATGACACTCACAAACATAGTTGGTGTAGTTTAAGTGTTTGTTTATTTGCGTCTGAGAACAAAGGCTACAAGATTTTCTTTTTAAACACGTTATAAAATCATTATTATAAAAGCAAGTGGGGGGCACACACTACTGTAAGTTGTTTCTTCGTTATAGAGAAATGGAGGTGGCGGTGGCCATGGTGGCAGTGGTGACGGCAACGGAGGTGGTGGCAAAAGAGGGTGGTGGTGGAGGATTGAAAAAAATAAAGTTGGGGTGTTTAAAGTTTAAGGGTAATTTTGGTATTTTAATGAATTTTTTTTTAATGGGGTTAACTAATAAAAAAATGGGGTGCGTATATCCGTGCCCTTATTATATTGTATTGATGTTAAATCATGTTTGAAAAGTGAGTAATGTTGTCTTATAATATTGTATTTAGTAATATTTAATTATTTAATTGTAAAAATTATTGTTTGATTTTTGAGTTTCATAACAAACAAGCATTTGGTATTCGGAATACCAATCTGGTATTTTGAACCCTATGGTAAACAGGCCCTAAAATAAATGTTGGTTTTGATTTGGAGTACGAAGAAATATTGACTATATTTTAGATTAATTAATGTGGCCAGAGTTATTATTTTTGTATAGGTTCTTTGCTTATTTATTTTTTTAGATTTTTGTCTTAGTTATGCTTATTTGTCTTCATAAGATTCTTTTGTTAAATGCAAAATTTGATTTTTTTTGAGAGTATCAGATATTATTGTTATTGGTGTTGTTTAAATTTAAATTATATTTAGCAATATTGTTAATAATGAACATAAAGTGTATGGTTTTATTTTAAATTGTTATTTGTCTAAAATATATTGGATCATTAATAAAAAGGAATTTACTTAGAAAACGTAAATATATCACTTATTAATTTAATTAAGATTATATAAATAAATACACTGTCACATGTGTAACATCGCAATCAAACTTTTTAATTATTTAGATAAAATTCTAAAATTATTCTCTCTTTTTCGTAAACTATCGTTTTCACATTTACACACTGAATATTATATGTATTTGCATCTTAGCTACAAGATAAAGTTGTAAGTACACATAACAGTATCTGAAGGTCGGCAAGACCATGGTGATGTGGTATAGTAGTTAAAAGAACTAGTGTATGTCTTATGTGTGATGATTACACCGATCCCCTTACATGTGACGTAGATCCAACCCGCCTTAAATACGAATATAATCCATTAAATTGAGATCATATAAAATAAGAAAGAATTAGAATAAAACAAACTCAGTAACCCTGCTGAAAATCCCAAAAATTTCCTCAAACCCTAGAATCCAAAAGCCCCTAAATGCGTGACGAGTATGACACTAGTGCAGAAACTGCATATCCAGAAGGGTAATTCTGCCTATCCAAAACGCCTTTCTGTAGCGACATAGTTCTGGATTGGCAGACAGTTCAGAACGCCTTTTTTTACCCTTCTGGATTGACAGACTTTCTAGAAGGGTAAAAAAAAACTGTTCTAGAAAAAAAAATTATGTTTTAGAATGGTACCTTCCAATACTTTATCAGCCATTTTCCAGATCGGTTTTTACAATTACCGTTCTGAAAGTTGGACATTCCAGAACGGTATTTTAAACTACTGTTCTGGAAAAGTGTCCATTCCAGATCGGTATTTTAAAATACCGTTCTGGACTGTTCAACTTTCCAGATCGGTATTTGAGAAGAACCGATCTGGAATGTACACCTGTCCAGAACAGGATTTTCAAATACCGTTCTGGACTGTTCAACTTTCCAGAACGGTAATTTGTAAAAAACCGATCTGAAAGTTGAACTTTCCAGAACGGTTTTTTGCAAATACCGTTCTGGACTCTACAACTTTCCAGAACGGTATTTTAAACAACCGATCTGGAAAGTTCAACTTTCAGATCGGTTTTTTGCAAATTACAGTTCTGGAAAGTTGAACAGTCCAGAACGGTATTTTAAAATACCGTTCTGGAGTGGTTTACTTTCCAGAACGGTAATCTAAAATACCGTTCTGGAATGTTCAACTTTGCAGAACGGTATTTGCAAAAAACCGATCTGAAAGTCGAACATTCCAGATCGGTTGTTTAAAATACCGTTCTGGATTGTTCAACTTTCCAGAACGGTATCTTAAATTACCGTTCTGGAATGTACAATTTCAGATCGGTTTTTTGCAAAAACCATTCTGGAATGTACAACTTACCAGAACGGTAATTTTAAAAAATCGATCTGGAATGGTTTTTTGTAATCAGCCCTGTTTTACGATTGGTCTTTCCAAAATGTAAAAAATTATAATAGAATATTAAAAACATCAAATCTCAATCGAAAATATACTAAACTATTCATCATTCCATTTAAAGCACCCCAAAACACCAACTACAATATTCATCAATCCAGTCAAAGGAAACACCAACTAAAATATTCATCAATCCAGTCAAAGGAAACGCCAACTACAATATGTCAATCCTTTCAAAGCACCCCAAAACAACAAAAAAACCACACTATTCATCAAGTGTCCAAGACAACAATCACCACAATTCACATACAAAAAAAGGTTTCATCAGAGATT
>BMAC01001073.1:0-18967 GCA_014905375.1 Phtheirospermum japonicum
TTGATTTTTGGAAATCGAATTGTTTCTATTTATTAAAAGCAATTAAAACATTGTTTGAATTAATTGATTATAAAATTGGGCCCGTCGTCAATTGAATTCGATTCAATTTCTTCTTATTTTAAAAAAAAAAAATTCCGCTGTGCGACGGTACCCAATCAAATCCCATCATAATGGTACAATAATGCACTTATTGTACGTAGGTAGAGAATTTTAGCTCTCACTAGTTGACGAAATTGATCATTACTTTATATTCTCACTTTGACCAATCAATAGGAGTGCTAACATATTGCAACTTATCCATGTTTAATTTCCTAATCATCTTTCTAAATATATTGCAGACTATTGAAATTTAGTATTTTCGCAAACTCGGATTTTAGTTTAAAGCATTAACAAGGACCGAGTTTTTCCCATTATTCATTATCTCAAGTAAAAAATTCAAGTAACTATGCGGTTTCTTTTATTTCATTAAAGAGTGCATATTATGTTCATAACATCGACATATATAGATACAATTGTAAACTGGAAATCTATTTTCTTTATAATACGCAATGGCATAGATATTTTTTTCCAATCAAGTAATCACTTAGACGGTTATACCACATCTACATGGAGTGTTTTGATCAATAGATTATATATGATCTCACCACCTTAGAAATTAAATCTCATATGCTTTGAAGATTAATTGTTCATTTTACGTTACTTTCACTCTACATTTTGAAATGCGGGGATCATAATGAAACAGAGTGTGAAACAATTCCTGTTGTTCCGTTTTAGATATTTTTTTCTTATCTATCCCTAATGACGGGAAGATTGTCCTCATTAGATATTTTACCTTTTTTTTTTTTTTTGTAGTTTTGTAGATTTACTGGAAATGTATATAGTATTACTTTTCAACATAAAAACAATACTTTAATATACAAAAAATCAATGCTTTAAGATATAAACCGAATACTCTTCAATAGAAAAAATGATACTTTTTCATCATAAAAAATTATATTTTTAGATTTATTGGAATTACTAATACTAATACTTTTCAACATAAGAAATAATACTCACATTTGGAAAACCAATATTTAGAAATAAAAAAAAAACTTAATGTTTCATATAAAACACTAATAATTTTCGTAGAAAAATCAATACTTTTCATAGTTAAATCAATACTTTTGTGAGGTAGTCTCCTGTGTGACGGCCACACGGGTCTTATATCATGTGACGGAGCCCAAACCATATTAACCTCAAGAAAACGGATTCAATATAAAAGGAAGAAAAAAATATGCAGCCTCTCATTTCTTAATCTTCTATGTTCTGTCTTCATGCCCCAAACCCTAGACGAGAGAATCACCTAAAATTCTTGCACCTCTGTTGTGGATTCAACGCCGCACCCCTACTGATTAATGCAATTGCGCTACAACTCCGACCACCTCAGTCCATTGAAAAGAATTTCCAACTTCCGTAAATTTTTTGTTCCTTTTCTCTCCCCTCAACTCCTAACCCTAAATCGCAAAATTGCTACCAATTGTTTGAACATAGATATGATGGAAGTAGACTGAAATACCTAAAATTATCAGGTTTTATTATCGTGGTATGTATTCAATATTTTATCACTTATTACTTCCCCTCTCAATTTCGACACCTTAATTTGTTCTTATACTCTATACATTTGATATTATTATTGATTTGTTTGCAGGTTTATAATATTGAACCAAGTGTACCAATTTTGAACTTTGATATTTTAACTAATATTGAACTGGGTGTTAATCGGTGTTTTCTCTTAAAATACCTTAGGTGTGCTGGTAATCTAGAAGAACATATCATCCATGAGGTTTCGATGCAACATAAAAGTGTCTATTTTTTCTTTTGGCAGAAAAGTGTCACTTTCTCTGCAAAATACGATCACTTTTCCTTGCAAAGAATGTCATTTGTTATAGGCAAATACGATTAGATTTTGAGACTTGTCATATATAATCTCTTCTTCGATTTACTATAATTTATTAGTAGAAAAGTGTCACTTTATTTGCAAACCACTGTCACTTTTTCATACAAAATTGTCACTTTTAATATGTCTTTAAAATTGTAAATCTTATCATTTCAATTATGTATCATCAAAAAAATAGAGTCTTACATCGGGTAATTAATACTGTCAAGATCATATTTCTTTTGCTCGTTTATATATATTAGTTACTAATTTATTATTATGCTGCAGAATTTGGACAAGAATTGATCCATCTGGCGAGTGAGTGGAATAGATTCCCAAGTTGGGTGAAAAGAACTTTAGAGGACACCAACGATAATGACATTGATATCACCAAGCCCAAAATTAAGAATTATGACACTGTAACCATCCTCTCATCTTTCAGGAAAAGCATCCCTTGTTAACTAGTGAACATTAGCATGAAAGTAGTAGTACTCGTTCCTGTGTGAGATGAACTGAATTTTTTTTTCAATTACTTTTGATTGAAAAGGAAGATCACGTGTTGTGTTGCTAGTTATTAACTGAAGAATTGACAGGTTGTGGTGTTGGGTGACTTTGACGGGTTTGCTTTGTGGTATTGTTTACCCATTGTTGGGTAATTGAATGGATATGCAAATGGTTGTGTTTGAAAATTTTGCACTTTGTGAGTTGAGGTAGTTTAGTTTAGAAAGGTTTTTGGTCAAGTTCATGTCTAATCTTTCATATGAATGTTATGGACTTATTGCTTAATTTAAGCTAATGAGTTACTTTCTGAAAATTATGGTTAGCATTGCAATATTGACCAACCACGATCGATGTACGAGTGGCCTCCAGCACGTAATATGGAAATATTGCTCATGCGATGGGCATGCACTATTTGCGCTACAAGATCGAAGCCGAAGATAGCTCAACAGTTGCCACCATCTGGCTCTAGTTGTATTGACTTGATTTAAACTTTCGTTATTGTAATGTATTGGAATGTAATCTATCACACTTTACGCCATTTTTTGAGATCATACATGTAACGATTGAACTATATGTTACATTCGTAATTTATAATATTATCCATGTTTTGTTTGTGATTGTTGCCTTTTTTTCTTGTTTATCATTATCTGAGTACTTGCCAAATCTAGTATTTTATTCTGAAAAGAAAAAGCGCATAATTGTTAACACATATACTATCACTTTTGGCTCAAAACGTGTCACTTTTACATTAATGCAAAAGTGATAGTTTTTAATACAAAAGTGGATAGTTTTTATTGGAAAAGTGACACATTTTAGTAAATCAGTGATATTATTATATTTTAAGTTAAATAATTGATTAAATTATAATGTGTAAAAGTGACACGTTTGAGTGTAAAAGTGACACATTCTAGTGCAATAGTGATTATTTTATACTTTTAGTGCGCAAGTGCCACTGTAATATTTTACGTCAAATGATTGATTATAAAATAATTTATAAAGTGATGGTTTTAAGTGAAAAAGTGACAAATTTTATTGGAAAGGTGACACATTTATTGTGCAAATGTGACAATTAATTGAACATGTGACAATATTAATTGAAAAGTTGACATTAATTTAGGTTAAATGCTTGAGTAATAGTATAGAGAAACTTTTTAGTTAAAATGTGTCATTAGTTAGTACAAAAGTGACGATATTAATTAAAATAGTGACACAATTAAATTTGAAGTTAAGTGCTCAATCATAAGGTGACACTTTTGGATGCAAAAGTTACACTTTTTCTTGCAAAAAGTGACAAAATTCTTTGCATAAGGTGAGTTCTTACATTCAAATAAAATAGCAAGAAAAATACTTTAATTGAACACTTTAATGAACCAAAGCAAGTGTTAAATTAATAACCATTTCTATATTTGTGTTCTTTTTTCATTTCCCAGCACATATATTTTCACCAAGAAAAGATACATTATTCTAGAAAACCTGGGGGTGGAGCAAGATTTCATAAAAATGTGACACTCTTCTGAGTAAAAGTGACGTTTCTTAGTACAAAAGTGACGGTATTTTGCATAAATAAAACCTTTTTATTCTCTAAACAAAAAGTGCAATAAAACTTTCTTCGGTTGTTCTTGATCCTTCACTGGCCACCTTCATTTTTGATAACACTTCCGCGAAGGATTATGTCCCTTTGAAAGTAAGTTATTGTGCCCTCGTAATGCGGTACCATTCAAGTTTGATAAAGCTTGTGCACCATGCGCAAGACCTGGACCAAAATATTAACAAGCGAAAAATTACTATGTTGGTTTTGTTAATATACCAAGTACCAAGAGTAGAGAAATGCGCATGAACTACAAGTTAAATTGAAAAATTAGGGATATAAGATTTGAGAAAGATAAAAAAATATTTCTTGTAATAATCCCTAACAAAAAATATAACCATGATACCTCATCATTAGACCAATGACCAGATTCCCAACCTCATCAATGGCATGTGTCCAGCTTTTAGCAAATTGAACTCTCACCAGCTTTTACGACACCATCTCCATTAATATCCGCATGAAGCCACCTTCTTGAAGATGTAGCTAGATGGATAAAGCACGTAACATTACATGTCACTTTTATTCTCACAAATATGAAAAACTAGTTATAAGGTACATCAATAGCCAAAAATGCACTTAAGCTAAGTCAAAAAGTTTCAAAAAATGCATTAGATTACAACCATGACATTACAACCCAGGTCACAACCACCCGACATAATATTGTAATCATCAAATAGTTTGTCAGCATGATCACATGAATGAAGTCCTTCAAATATCAGCTTCAATAATTAGAGAAAAAAGACAGAACGTTTATTACGTTGAAGAACATGGTTCTCAACTAATTAAAGTTGATCAGATATGAACGAGGAATCGGGATTTCTCAAAGGCTTGAAAAGAAAAAACGAGCACTTGGAGGAGAAATTTTGTTTAGGCATTTCAACGAACGCCTTTTGTTCATGGTTTCAAAAGAAGATTCTCAATCCAACTTCAAGATAAAATCACACATTTTCAACCCAACCTCAAGATTTAGAACATAATTTATCTGCAAATTTTCTCAAAATTTTAAAATCACACATCCAATATTCATCTAATTAAATTTCGGAAATACCATGAAACCAAATACTGTAAGAACACATGAAACAAAATATCCACAGAAGCCTTGAAGATTAATGGATATCCCATAATCATAAAATTGACAAAATCTAGAAATCAATCAAGAAATAAAATTGACAAAAACACAAATTACCCTGGATATAGACGAAAATGAGTGACGATAATAAATTGTACATATTGCTCGCAATTCTGTTATGCTCTTCAATGATTTCCTTCTTTGGACTGCGTTGATAAAGTGAAGAGATTTTGAAACTTTGATTAATAGAGAAAATAGGGAAAAATGAGGAAGGGGAAAGGGGAAAAAATGAGAGGGAGAGATAAAGGGAGAAAGAGATTGAATGTTTTTTTCCTTTCCTTTTATATGGGATCCGGTTTGGTGGATGAAATTCGGGTCAAGTACTCCATCACACAATCGAGGACCCGTGTGATCATCATATTTGAGTCTTTGCCTACTTTTGTTTACACTCTTTTTTCCTTGATTGGGATTGACCCAATGGGTTTTTTCTAACAAGGTTTTATGAGATAACTTAAAGACATATATTAACATGGATAATTCACTCTTTTTCTTTCATTAAGGTTTTTCCCACTAGATTTTTTCTAATAAGGTTTTAACGAGGGATTTTCATAGTATGAAGGGAACTGCAAGAGAAATTAATACAATTACTCAAATATATGAAATCAAATGTTGTAATTGTACTTTTCCTCATTCGATCAAGTTTTCTCTTATACGGTTTCCGTGACAAGGTTTTAATAGGTAACACATATATACTTCCAGAGGAATAATCAATATGAGGGAGAGTGACTTTATGCTTCCACATTACTCAGATTTTGTCCCATATAGTTTTCCTAGAAATGTCATGGTACAACAATATTATTTACACAAACTCTACTACATATAGTTTAGAAGTTTTTCTCCAATTCTTTTTTCAAAGCTAGTTTACCAAAATATTTATTTAAATAGTCATTCAAGGGAGAGTGTTATAAATGTCCACCAAATTTCATATTCATTTGAATAATATGCATATTTATTATGTGTTCATAACTATTTTGCCCCTATTAAAATTATGTATTTACGATTGTATCATCAAAAGTTTTCCTATAAATAAGACTACAATTATAATAAAAGTTATATTGAAAATGTATTCTCTATATAATCTTTTTTATTTTCTCTATAGTTTATAACAGAGCATCAATTGTATTTTTTCTAATCAAAAAAAATATTGATTTTCTATTTATTCAATTTACATTTTGCATATAGTGCAATCCATGCATCACAAGGGTAACTAAAATAGAGTTGGTTATGAGCTTTTACCCAACAACATAAAAGAACATATTTGGGATGAACAAGTTTTAATAAGCCCCATCAAGCAACCCTTAATCTGGTCAACAAAAGTCTCTTCAAAATAACAACCATCAAAACAAAAAAAGAAAAATCCAAAATATTAGACGGTCTCGTAAATGACTAATACAAATACAAAATAAATCCCCTAAAGTATTACAAATATAGAGGTTTGTAACGACTAATACGAGAGAAAAAAACTCAAAAGAAAAAACAAAGAACCTAGGGTAAAACAATTATAGAGGTTTGTACTTGTAATTTAGCTAAAACTCAAGTGTTGATTTGTAATTATCATAATTTCCGGGTTAATTTTATGAGTTATCTTCCCTATATATTAATACAGAATCATCCTATCTTATGTGTCTGCTTCTCACGCTTTGTTAGTTTCGTAAAAATTTCTTGTGCTTCGGTGTAATCGAACCTAATCTCTACCTAATTTAATTTTTTTTTACATATATTTATCTAATTTAATACTTTCATATTATTATATTTTTTCTAATTTAATATTTCTCTTTTATTATATGATACCTAATTTAATTTTTTTTATCATATTTTTCATAATTCAATATGTTACTTTTATTCTACTAATATAAAAAAAAAAGTCATATCTAATTAGAAAAAATCTATATAAGTTGATTTAATCTTTATTTATAATAAAATTTGAAATAATTTTATTTTTAAAATCTTAATTATTCTATTTAAGAAAGATACGAGCTATATAAAATTATTACAAAATAAGAATAATTATGAAAAATATACACTTAAATTTGGATATCTAATCCTAATATAATGCATTGAGAATAACATTAAAAATTTTTACGAAAAACTATTGTTACGCCAAAAATAAAGAGAGAGAGAGAGAGAGAGAGAGAGAAACAACAACAACAAAAAAAATTAGTACACCTAAAAAAATAAATATTAAATATATTCTAAATCTTCTTATATATTCCCAATATAATGCATTGATAAACACAATATATATCTACATGAATAAATTAATGTCTTATGCAGAAAAAAAAAGAAAATAATAAATAATAATAAAATAATATTACATACGCTATAAATTAATATATGACATTTTTAATAAAGTCATCAGTATTTTATAGATTTTAACTTTTATATAACATAATCACATACGACATGCACTACAAGAAAACTGAAAAATACCAACAGATTTTTCTGTTGGTAATAAATTAGTTCTATTGGAAACCGAGTTTACCAACAGATTACCAACATAAAATATCTGTTGTTATACAGCTCGATGGTAAAATTTACCAACAAAAAACTCTTTGTTGGTAAATTTAGCAACAAATTTACCAACGGAAAATTATCTGTCACTATTTACCAACAGAATGTATCTGTTGGTAAATACCAACTGAATTATTCTGTTGGTTATTATAGATTTACCTACAGAATAAATCCATTGGTATATACCAACTGAACCAGTCTGTTGGTAATTAGAAATTCACCAACAGAAATAATCTCTTGGTAAAAATACTTACGGGTTTTATATTTTTACAAACTTAATTTTTATGGGGTTCCTTTTAAATTTAGGATATTTTGCTATATTTTACAACTAATTTCGTGACTCTCGAGTACAAATACTTGAAAAAATTTTATTGTGAAAACTAATTTTACTGTAATTAGAACAAATAATGCTCCGATTTGTGTGTAAAGATTATTTACTGTGAAGAATAATTTTCGCGTAAATAGAAAATTATGTTAATTTATGTGTACCATTTTTAATATTATTCTTTTAATATTTTTAATAAGTTTATATATTTTCAAATCCCGCATAATATACGGGTGTTAAGCTAGTATATATTATTTCGGTATACTATTTGTTTAGTTTGATTCTAAAACTTAGAGTTTGCCAATCTTAGGACCTAACTCGGCTGGTATAATGCTTGGTCGGGCTGGGTCATGTTTCTTAGGCTCCAAAAATCCAAGCATTTTTGGTCCAGCCCCATTGGTCGAGCAGGTTCCATACGATGAACAGAGGTGAGGCCATGAATATAATGACCCAAAACAATTGAGCCGCCCAACTCAATTTTTCTTTTAGACAGACTGTGTTGACCGGCCCGGTTATTTTGCAGCTACCTAAAAGCGATTATGATGGCCATACACCTCAAGTTTCCGAATGGCCACCTCAACACCAGCAGTTTCTATATGAGCTCCATTGCTAATTGCAAATCCAACAAGATTGGGAGGAAACAAGAAAACAAACAACTGTCCTCCAATTATAATAATAATCTAACAAACAAAATCATACACATCAAATCTTCTCATATTACTTCAGAGGTGTTAATACTGATGTCGATTAATCAAAAAATTATTGGTTTCAGTTCTGATTAACCATTGATCGGTGGTTTCGGTTAGAACTGAAACCGTGAACCAATTTTTGGTGGTTCGGTTTTGGTTCCAAATCTTGACAAATCGAGACTGTCGGGTAAATTTGTCGGTGAACAGTAAAAAAAAATTGACTGTTAAAATTGACAATTAACCCGACGATTTGTGGTCGTTTGAAATCAACGACTTGGATGATAGAGCCGTTGATGATCAACGGTCACAAGATCTAGTAGTTGAAAATCGAATCGCCGGTAAACCGAAACCGGGCGGTTTTAACCAAAACCAGCGGTTCTAACGACCAGTTTTTCAATTTTTTAAATCCATTTCTACACCTATAAGTACCCCCTCTCAAACACCAATTCTCTCACCAATTTATCTCTAATATTCTTATTAATCTTTTTATAATTAATCTTTTTCTTGTTTTTATAATCTTTTTTTATAATATTATTATAGCAAAGCTCTGCTCATAATATTAATACTAATCTATTCGAGGATCTCGTCGAGGTTGAATTCCTCAAGAACCTTCGGCCGTTACCAGATATTATGTTTGCGATGACATGACGCTGCAAGAAATTTATAACTTATATAATCAAATCAATTTCGGTGAGGATTTACCCACCTCCAACTTCAGCTCTATTTATTGGTGTGAGCAAGATACAACTTATTTAGAATTATATATTTGAAATAAACAATTTATAAATCTATTGGAGTTTTTTATTCATTTATTCCATCTAGTTCTTCTCTTCTTATTCTTCCATTTTGTTTTTGAGTCTAAGTTTATTTCTACAAATTTAAATGTAAAAAATGATTTAAAAGTGCAGTGTATTTATATGTGTCCCTATTATTTTTATTAGTACACTTCATAATTATTGGGAATAGAAATGTTGAAAACAAAAGAACTAAAAAGTCGTAGACTTTTTCATTTTTACGACATGATACAAGTTTTAAGAAATATGCACTTTTATTTTCTTTGTTTATGTGTGATTTATTGTTTATTTTTTAATTAGTTTCTCAACGCCAATCAAATTAACTTATTTTATTTATATTTTTTAAGATTCATTGATTTTATTTCTACTTTTTTCTTAAAAAGTTTTACATTACACTACAAGAAATTTGATATTCGATGACGATACGTTTCGTCACTAAAAGTCCATTTTTTCGTCACTGAAGAGAAACGGTGACGAAAATTGAGCGTCACAGCGGTTGTCATAGTATTGCTGTCACCATTGGTGAAAGTGACAATTTTTTCAAGCGCGTCACTAAATGTTCGGTTTTGATGACGCTGATGTAAATTGTCATCATAGATGATACTATTTGGTGACGCAGAATTCGTCACGTAAGTGATTGAAAAATTGTCATAAAAAGATCGGTTTTGTCACCATATGTTAACATTTTCAATGACGAACACTTAATTTGTCATCAAAACATTTGACTTTCCGTGATAAACATAACTACGGTGACAATTTTTATTGAGTTATTATGACGCTCATATTGTCATAATATGTATTAACCAATTTCCAAATATAATGTAATTCGTCAAGATAGATCTGTTTTATAGTGACGCAATATTGACTTTCAATGAACATCTGCTTACAATGACAAACCATTGTATCACCATTTACTATTAAAGGTGATGAAATTATTTATCATGAAAAAATTAGCAATATATGACGAATTCTATTATCATCATAAAAGATATATGTTCAATGATGATTTAATGGGTACATATGGTGATAAAATCCATTGTCATTAAATGAGTTTATATGGTGACAAACCAATCATCATAAATGATTTAGTTTAAGTGACAAGTTCAAAGTATTATGTGATGAAACAAGTTGTCATAATTTATTAAAGTGACAAATTTGAAATACTTATGTGACGCTTAAAATTATAATAATTGAGTGAACACGATTTGATTGTTTACTTTCATGACGACATATATTGTCCTACATTAATCGTCTCTTGTAAGGAAAAAAAAAGCGATGAAAATGAAAGCAAATGAGCATTTATTTTTTTTAATAAGTTGGGTCAAGTGGTTGGAAAGTAGAAGATAAATCTCAAAGAACTTGAGAGGTTTAGGGTTCGAACCATTGTCAACACCCTTATAAAGGGTTAGTGATACCACTTGAACTACAAGCTCGTGGTAAAGCAAATGAACATTTATCATTACAATATATTGATAAGATATTCCAAAATATTTCTTCGACGATTTCGAACATACACCAAAACACTTATAACTAACCAAAATATTAACTTGAAATATCCAGAACACATAACAAATTAGACATCTAGAATCAACGTACTTGAATAGTCAAAACAAGGACCTGGAAGCGTAAACTAAACCAAAAGAGTTATTTCATATAGCAAGACTTGAGCCTGACTTGTTCCACATGTCAACATTGTCAAACAAAAACAAAAGTGGGATCAGACCACCTGCATATTTGAAATTTATAATTCTAAATTAGTTTATAATCAACCATCAAAGAAATACTATACAAAGTTCACAAAAATGAAACTGGAAATTTCGACTTACGTGGAATATAATGGATCAGGTCCCACCTGAAGCAGACTCATTTGCTCTCATGAAGGCCATAAGCTTGTTGATGATGATGATTCTTAGAAAACTTCCTCAAACCTTCGAGTTCCATAGCAACTTCCTTCATCGTCGGCCTATCTTCCAAATTCATAAACATACATCTCTTTATCAGCTCGGCCATCGCCTGGAGTTGCTCAAGTGACCCCTCCCTCACAACACGTGGCTCCAGTATCTGAAATAGTTTGTTCTCTTTCATCGACATTATGAAATACGTCGTCAGGTTATGTTGCTCCTGGGCCCTCTCCATGTCGATGGGCCTCTTCCCCGTCAAGAGCTCGGCCAGCACGACTCTGAAACTGTACACATTGCTCTTTTCTGTCAACTGGCTCGTGTGAAAATATTCGGGTCCCCTGGACCAATGTTGTCACTTCGGTTTGGTCCAGGTCTCCCTGGACGCCCCGAAATCTGATAATTGGAAAATACTAACTAAATTAATGACTTAACTATATAAACTACTTACTTCTTGATTTATGTGAAATCAACCGCAAAACTATCATTTTGGGACGGAGTGAGTAAATAATTGAACAATCAATATTTTCTTAACAAACCAAAAGTTACCAATAATAAAAAACTGGTTTTACAAATGACAATTGACGAGCACACTGACAGCAGCTGTCACAAGTTTCAAGTAAGCCCTGCTTCTACATACACATTTCTAATGATTAGCTTAAAAAGTCTATTCAACATTCAATATTAGGAGGAGATATTTAAAAACTACTACAGAGAGTGGAAAATTATGGGAAAATAAAATATTTTGTGCAGAACTTATAACTGGTAAAATCTAACTAATTCGACTTCAGACAACAATGTCATATCATTGAATGTAAGTATATGACCATAATTGTTTAATAAATTCCCCACTTATCGAGCTAGCAGGATTAATTGTTTAAGCTAGTAACTGGTGGTTTAGTGAAATACATATAGTAATAGACACTCAGAACCATTGTCGTGACCACAAAGACCGTTCTAGCAATTTATATGCCCTTACAACCACTCAGAAGAAATACTATCCGCATATATCACATTCTGATATTTGGTTTGATACATGTTCACATTTGCGCCAACTATAAGACATGCTTCGGCCAATATAAATATTGTAATTGTAAAAACTACACTTTTTAGCCTACATATATGAAGTAGAAACTGTATTAGGTTGAGCTATTCTAAGGAAAATAGCTTCACATGTTGCAGACTTTCTATTATTTTAACCTAATTCTTAAAATACAAAAATAAAATTTATTCAAAGAGTAGGAAAAATGAGAAGAAACAAATATAAGAAAATGCCATAATGTTTACCTTTGAAGAGGCATCATTATTATCCAAGTTCGATGAACTAATTTCATGAAAAGAAAATAAATCACTTTTAGAACAATTTTTTTTTCATCATCCCAGTGCAAAATAATACCACATTTCGGCATCACTGTCCTCATGAAACTGTGCCATCTTATAATAACCAAGATTTTCTTGAATTTATGTTTTATGAACAAAATATGATAACCCCTAGAAAGCTAACAACAATATGAAATAAAAAAACTCATGTAAACATTATGCCTAAGAAAAATATATGCATCTGCCTTCTTTTTTTCCCAGTATAGTAAAAACGAAATCAGAACAGACTAAGGGGTTTAAATATACTAAAAGGGTTTGTTGGTCTAACATACTGGTTATTCCAACTTTTATTAGAAACATAATCATAAATTTTAGCCCACTTCATATTTTTAAACTATCAAAATTCATATTCAAAAACATCTTCACATAAAACAGTATATATCCATCTTCACAAAAAGAAAAAATTCACGTAAGCTCAATCATCAATCTTATCACAAAAATAAAATAATAATAATAATAATAATAATAAACAAACAAATAAATAAATAAGTGCAAATCAAGAACTTCATACCCTTTCAAGAAGATTTTGTTCTTCGGCCGGTAATCTGTAGTTTGTGTTGCTCCTTACACTCACAATTTCTAGCAATAGGACACCAAAACTCTATATATATGCTTTTTCTTGTTAGCTTGCCACGAATCATTAGCCATTTATAACCACAACAAATGAAAGAAATACMTAATACTCTTTATCAAGAAAAAAAAAAAGAACTTTAAATTTTAAAACGCCATGTAAACATCAATGAATTAAAGAAATTCAATAATTAAAAGTCTAAGATCCTTCACAAATATCTTATAAATCAATATTACCATAAACATGTCCAATTTCCRTCAAATTARATTTTATTACCAATATTAACCTTATAATATCTCTAAAAAATAATTTTATAAAATAAGAATTATCCGTTCCTTCCTAAACTCACCAACTTACAAAGTTCCAATAACACAAGCGCTAATATGAGTATAGTGGTTGGAAAAAGCTTCGCCGAACCAAAGTCCAAAATTTTCAGTGTAAAAACTTTACCGAGAAGAGTATTGCTCGCTTCAGTCCTATGACAATTTACTTAGAAAAAAACTATTCGGTTAAGGTTCAAGATAATTTATGCCAGCCTTATATAAAAAACGGATAATATCAATGCAAAACACTCTCCATCGTCTACTTAAAAAAAAAGAAAAATGGAGTACACGATGATACAGACCACAGATGATCAAATTAAAACCTCGAACAAATCTAAACACCCTGCAATAAGTAGCTATGATGATTCAAATACACTGATGAGTATTAACTTCAACTGTTCTCCAATTGTTGCCACTGCCAGCTAGCTAGACCAACAAACACCATAGTGCAACCATATGAGAAAATTTAAAAACTCATGAGAACAGAAACCATGGAATAAGTAATGAAATAAACCTAGTTAGAGCATTAATGTAAACCAAATGATCAAGACTAGGCATTCATAGTCTAGTCGTTTTGTATATCATTATCATTAATTCGATAATAACAAAGGTGCTTTAAAATTTACAGAAAGCTCATTTGAACGAGTGGATATGGTTATAGATAGGAATAATGATCATCATATAATTCAGTAATAAATGAGATACAATGATAGATAGGAATACATATATAGGAATACAGACCCCGCGAGGAGTTCAACTGAAAAGATGAACCATACCTTCAGTGTTGGGTGACGAGGCTAACTGATCAATGAGTATAATATCTGGAAATAAACATGATGGGGTGATCTTAATTTCCTATGACGGGTTGTGCCCAGTCATCGAAGCGCCGCGAGCTGCCACCTTCAGTCCATCCCAGTCGTTGAAGTGCCCATCGAAAACCAACGTGGTTGCCGTCACCGTCGCCTTGTTTGCCGGAAAAACAGGACAGGGCCATCATTGAATCGGAACGTCTCTGACCCGCTGTCCCTGCTGTTTCCCAATCGTGGGGAGGAAGTTCGCCGTGCCTGCCGCCACTGCATAACGTTGTCACCGGAGGACCGACGCTACCACCGATTTTCAGTCGTTGGGCACGCCGCTACGGAGGATTGGAAGAAGGAGAGTATTTGGGGATGAAAAAAAATAGGATTCAATTAGGGCTACCGGTTTTCGTTTATAATTCTCAAGAATTGTGGACATTACATATGGACCCCCTATTAATTTGTAATTATTCTAAACTTAGCTCTAATTTAACCCCCAATTTAGTTCATAATTTACCCAAATGTATATAATGAAGTTGAAATATAAAATTATAGAGTAAATTTAAAAAAGTATAATTTATCTAATACCAATATATGAAAACTTAATATAAATCTAAATAATTATTTAATAAATCTTAAAAAAGTAAAACAAAAAAAATGTCAAACGATATAAAATAAATTTGAAAGAGTTATAAAATTAGATAAATAACATATAATAAATTATAGTTAAATTATAAATATTTGTGTAATAAATCTGAAAACTAAGAAACCAAATAAGAAATCAATAATTTTATATATTAAATAGAGAATTCATAAAAGAAGTAATATTAGCTAATAAAATTAATTGAATTCTAAAAAAGTATTAAAAAATAAATATATATCATTTAATGTTCTAAGCACATACAAATTCATATATCTTGATTATGTTATATGTCACTCGGCTAAGGATCATTTTTTAATTATTTATTTTTAAATATTTAATATATTCTACTATTTTTAAGATTTAAGAAAAGAGTAATTAAATTTTAATTTGAATCATATATATTATTATCGATCTCATTATTTTAATTATCTAATAATATTTATAAATTTATGATTTTCTATTATTTTATTTTCAGTTTAAAATATATTATTAACTTTAATTATCTAATAATATAATTATTTTATTATAGTGCATACTTTTATATATAAAAAAAAGTTTAGAGAACTAGAGATAGAAAACTCCTACCTGGTTAGGTAATTTATATTATTTTATTTTAGTTTTTAATATTTATTTATTAATTTTAATTAATTTCATTATAAGCTTTAATAGTTTATTAAACTTATTTTATGAATTTAAACTTCATTTCATTTTTTATTTATTTTTTAGATTTATTGAATAATTATTTAGACTTTAATTATATGTTTTTATACACTATTTATATGATTATATAGTGTGTGTTTTTTTGTTTGTTTATATGAGTTAAAAACTTATCCACTTTTTAAGTTTATTAAATAACTATTTATAATTTATTTATAGTTTTTTATATTTATTTAACCAATTTAATATTTTTCAAATTTATTTATATGATTTATATTTTTTTTATGATTTGTTTGTTACTAAAACTATTGATGTTTTATTTTTAAAATATAAATTAATCAATTGTAGTTATTATCAAGGACAAACTAAACAAATATTTCAAAGCAAATATTTAGAAAATTAAAACTATTTGTGTCGTTGAACACATAACAATCCTTTAGGAGTTATTTGTCCGTAGGTTATTACATTGAGTTCCGTAAAACTATCATAATTATGAATTGCATATATTGATAGGGTCTCTTACATAGGACAAAATAATAAATCCCAAACTAAGTAGATTATACGTCAGCTCACTTCATTATTGTATTTTACTTAAACCATTATGTTATGAGTTCGACAATCTTTTAATATGTTTAATACACATGACATGAACAAATATGAGAAAATAAGGATAATAATAATAATAATAATAATAATAATAATAATAATAATAATAATAATAATAATAACAGTAATATTATTATTATTATTATATTATTATTATAATAATAATAACAGTAATATTATTATTATTATTATCAAAGAGAAATTTTATTTATGAGATATAATAATAATAATAATTATTATTATTATTACTGCTACTACTACTACTACTACTACTACTACTACTACTACTATAAAACATAAAATAAAGAGATAATTTATATTTGTTTATTTGTTTTTTTTATTTGTTTGTTTGTTTTTGATTTTTTTAAATATTTTATATATTCTGCCATTTTTTATATTTAGGAAACAATTAATTCGACCATTTTTTATATTTAGGATCAGCTAACAATTATGTTCTTCCATTTTTTATATTCTACCATTTTTTATATATATCATTTTGTTTTTGACTTTTATGTTATGTTTTTTTGTTATTAAATATATTAAGTAATTATTCATAATTAAATATTTTTTCTTACATCATTAAACTTTCTTTATAATTTTTATAGATTTACATTATTATTTTATAATATTTTTAAGTTTTTTACTTTTCATATTTATATTTTTAATAACAAAAAAAACTCATATATCTTTTTCTAGAAAACATACATTTATTATAAATAAATATACACTTTATTGATAAACTCTAAATATAATTATAACATTTTATATTTTGATTTTAAAAAATCATACAAATAAATTTAATATTATGAAGAATTTGAGAGAAAAAAACTCAAAAATAAATAAATAAATAAATCAGAATATACTAAAATAAAATTAAAAATTCATAATATAATATAAATAAACTTTAAAAATTTGTAATTAAATTATAAATAAGTATTAAATACATCTGAAAAACCAATATAAAAAATAAAATATAAAAAATAATACATAATTAAAACTATAACCCCATCATAAACTCTAGCCTATTTGTTGATTAACTGTAGCTTTATTAACGACCATTTATAATATTTTTATTTCTTTATTCATAACTTTATTTTATTTTGAAAATTATTTAAAATAAAAGAATATTAAATAATATTAAATAATTATTCTAACAGTGATCTAGTTTTAAACCGCCTCATGTGTGGAGAATATTCCATCCCAGATCGTTTAAAATCTTTTGAGATTATTTTTCTTATGAACCGCCTCCTCTGATATCCAACGGGATGCCTGGTGCACTAAAACTGAAAACTCGTATACTACATGTATTGCGTTCACTCCAAAAATATGTTAGGTGTTATTAACGGAAAACAAATATACTACATATACATAATAGTAATTATCCTATAAAGAAATTATATTATTCATAGTAAATTATGAGATAAAAAAGAAGTAATTACTCTTATATAATTATTTGGTGTAAAAATAAAATCAAAACTATTGAGGGAATAAACCATCAAAAAAAAACTATTGAGGGAATAACAAAAATAAATTATAAATTCATAAAATAATTTAAATAAACTTTAAAAAGTTATAATTAAATTATAAATAAGTATTAAATAAATCTAAAAAATAAACTAAAATAAAATAAAAATACAAAGTTAAACCTATAAATCCATCATACTAATTGTATTGAGCTCTCGCCTATATGTAGGTTAATTAATTTTTATTGACACGTGTCGAAGTCTCCTCGATCCGCTTCTGACATGTCGGGTTCTAGAGCATCCCGAATCTACAAGATTTCTTGGTTCGGACAACTTGGAGGTTTTGTATAAGAATCAAGTATTGCAAGAATTAAATAAAGAGGATCCCCTATTGTAGTGGTTATAATGTCTTCCTCTAACCTATAGGTTTGAAGTTCAAATCCCCTTGTTTATAAATTTGTTTGCTTCCTTTTTATTTTTAAGTATTTTCTTTTCAGTCTATTACCAATAAAAAAATCCTAAACATTTTCTATTATTTTTTTATTATTAAGAATATTAAGTAATTACTCATGTAAAATATTTATTTTACATATTCATTTAACTAACTTTATATTTTTTTAAATACATTTTTTTGTGACCCAACATTTTATTTTTAATACATTTTTTATTCGTTTTTTTATTTAGTAGTTTTCTTTATTTTATAACATTCATTTTTTTTCCTTTTATGTTTTTTGAAATAATTATTTAACAATTAATCAAACTTTTTTTATATTTTTTTCCATTTCAAAAGTATTTTGAGATTTATTTTAGTATACTTAATTAATTTATGTTATTTTTTTATTTTTCTAAATATATTAATTTACGATGAAATATTTATTTAAATTACTTTATGATTTTTAATGACTTATATTAATATTCTATAATATTTTTAAGTCTTTTATTTTTCAAATTTATAAAATAATTATATGTATTTAAATTATAAAGTATTATATATTTTCTGGTTTCAAGCTTCAAGATTTATTTAGTATTATATTATAATATTTATATTTCGATATTTTTTTTTATTCATTTTGTAATTTATTGAATAGTTATTTAGACAAAAACCTTTTTGTTAAAATGGATACATAATTTAATTTTTCTAATTCATTTTATATCATTTACAATATTCTTTGTTTTT